>UESW01003854.1:1976695-2006044 GCA_900491605.1 Calamus simplicifolius | reverse complement strand
AATTTGATATTTTAATTTTTTTAATTTTAAAAATCTTTTAAATTTATAAAATTTTATTAAAGAATTTAACTATTAAAAAAATTTCTGATTATACATGATGATTTAATTTTTAATTATGTATTAGTTATATTAAAATGTTTTTTTATAGTTAAATTTAGCCTTTTTTTAAATAACTAAGATTTTATCATATAAATATGTAACAATATAACTTTAGTAAATTGCTTAGCTTCATGCTTTTATTCCATGGTAAAAACTAGGCATTAGAAATATAATGTTGTATTTAAATTTATCATATTTTTATTAAAAAGAGTTTTATTTTATTTTATTTTATTTTTTAATATGATTAAACTTTGTTTTTAAGAAAATATTTTATATTTTTTAAGTTTATAAAAATGTGCATATTAATATAGATATGCGGTGAAATTTTAAAAGATAGAATTAAAAATAAATATATAAAAGAAATGATAGGAATAGCCTCAATTGAAGATAGAATGAGAAAATTTGATTACGGTGGTTTGAACATATACAATGAAAACCTTTATATGCTCCGATTAGAAGGAGTAATTTTTTAATAATCCATGAAAAGGATAGAAATAGAGATAAACATAAACTAATATAAATAAAAATAATTAAAGTAAATATAATTATTTATAATTTTAATGTCAATTTAGTCATAAATAGAACAGAATGAAGGAAGCATATTCATGTAGCCGACCTTATATAGCGAGAAAAAGGCTTAGATGAGTTGAGTTGAGTTAAGTTGCAAGTCAATTAAATATTTCTAAAAATTAAAATTTTTTATTTAGTATGTGTATTTAATTTACTTATTTTCTTTTTAATTTAAAACTATCTATAAAAGCTCATGAAATATATTAAGTATTTACATAACGATGAGGTCTCTATTGCAAATAGTTTTATTTTATTTAAATTTTATTCTCTAAAAACATAAATACCTATACAAAGATTTCATCAATTTTTAATCTGTAATTTCAAATCACCTAATTTTTTCAATACATATTTTTATTTAAAACTAATGATTTTAAATATTTCTAAATTTAAATAATATAAACTTGAAAGAAAACAAGGTTATATTTTTTTCATTTATATACAAGGCTCTAATTTAATATACCAAACAAGGTTATCGACGTGTCAAGACTTCATTGGTTCTTAACAGAAGGCTGAGCTGCGCCAATGGATCAGCCAGTCCGTGCGATGAAATCTTTGGTGATGGTTTGTGACACGTACTCATGATTCCGAAGAACTTAGCGTGTTCGCTGTCCGGGAGGGTGGATGATAGGATTCCGCGATCTTCGCGGTTCAGAACGCGAACGACAAAAAACACCGACCGAGGACTAATTAGGGGGACCCAAGCGATAGTTTAAATGGGACCCAGAGAGTTAAAGGTCAAAAAGTACGAGGTGGAACATATGCGACTTGGGTGTTGAATTGTGGGTTAATTCGCAGGTGGAGGAATCATTATTTTTTTCACCCGAAAGAAAAAAAAAAAAAAAAAAGAGAAGAAAGCGATGGAAGGCGTGGCAATCCGTGAAGGTCACCTGTCGTAATCCCTGCAGCTTCGCGGTGCGCTTCGCACTTTGGCGAACGTTATCCTCGCGCCATTACTTACTGGATAGCGACCATCGCGGGCCCTTGCCCTGCTTCTCTCCGGGATGGCACGGTCCATTTCTTGGGCTGTTATTCGTTAGGGATATCCCCGGAATAGCACGGCTTTTGTCCTTATCCCACCAAACCTTCGCTATTACAAAAGAATAATCGGGATAGGTTATCATACGCCAACTTCTTGACGAGCTTTTCATTTGGTGACTTATTATTTATTTTTCAAAAATTACAGTGATCTTTAAAGATTTTATTTAAAAAAAGTTTAAAACTTTTAGTTAATACACAATAATTTTTTATATAGGATCATGTTACATAATAGCAAAGTTTTTAGATAATATTCAAATTACGCTTCAAAATGACTCTAAAGTCTAAAGTCTAAAGTCTAAAGTCTAAAGTCTAAATGATAATTGTTGCCGTTGGAATCTGTCTTCCAACTCGAGCGCGATCGGTCTCCTGATCGGGCTTTCTCCTGGGCGGATCTACAAAGAAGTTCTCACGCGAGAGGCGTTGGGGGTGGCCCTCCGCGGAAGACCCTCCGACGCTTAAGTCAGTGGAGATCAACGATCAAAAGAAATAAGGAGAAGGTTCTCTAGGGAGTCCCTCTAGGGGTGGCCTATCGGGAGCTCGTGCAGAGCGCCAATAGCGGAAAGGAGAAGGGATAGTCAAAGAGAGAGAGAGTGAGCCAGTTGAGACTGAGCCAGGAGTTATGTACGAAGCTTGCGCGTACCTGAGAGAATCTGGGAGTGTCTTATTTATAAGCAATCACCTGAATCTTGAGCACCTTCTGGAAGGTTCGAAGGTTGTTGGGATACGGAGATGATTCGAATCAAGCTATTGTGAGGCCGGTGAGATCCGTCTTGTCCGTTGAAGGATTGACGGCTGGGAGAGCTCTCTGATGGCCCGAGATCCGATGACTGCGTAAGTCCTAGGCTGTTATTGCAGATCCTAGGCCACGCCTCGATATGATTCATCGTTTGGAATTCTGTTACACTAGACTTGGGTCTCCCGCGCCAGGTTTTGCGGGGGCGTGGAAAGGCTTGGTTCAGATGGTCGAGGGACGACCTAGCCTTGATGGCCGAAATGCATAGATAGTTCGCGCGGCTGGGGCGTAAGCATGGCTCGAGCAGCAGAGGCACGAGGCGGCTGAGATATGACAAAAGAAATAAGCCGGTCGTGAAAACAGTTTCGTTCCGCGGAGGTGCATGTCGAGCTATGGATTACTCGGAAAAGCCGAGCCATGGGTCGCTCGGGGAGGCCGAGCCATGGATCGCTCGGGGGGGAGACAAGCTATGGATTGCTCGGGGAGCCGAGCTATGGATTGCTCGGAGAAGCCGAGCCATGGATCGCCGGGGGGCCGAGCCATGGGTCGCTCGGAGGGGCCGAGCTATGGATCGCTTGGGGAGGCCGAGCTACGGGTTGCTCGATACTAGTTAGCTCGTTCTTTGTGGGCGCAGTATAGCAAGTGGGGGTCAGGGACTGATCTTAGCCCTTTCACACGGTTATCAATGCAATGACGATTTTACCCCAACAATAATAAAATAATTATAATTTTGTAAAAAAATATTTAGCCTTCTTCTTAACAAGTTGAAGATATCCAAAGTTAAATAGATGAAATGGATCTTAATACAATAGCTTTGAATCCTATAATTTTATTTTCCATATTGAGATATAAAAAAAGTCCACAAAATTTGAGGGTATTCTTGTAATTATATTTTAAAACCATTTTATGGACTGCAACACGTGTTAGCAGTTACCATTGCCTTTTCCGTTGCAATAACTGTAGACGGCTGAGTTTTTTTTTTTTCATACATAAAAGGAAAGGGAGGGATTAAATCCAGATGTCACTCCTTCCAAAAGCCCGTTCCCATTGAGTAATATTCGATACAAGTATCTTAGGGTTCGTTTGGTAGTAGATTTAAGTTAAATTTTTTATTTTTAAAAATAAAAAATTCAATCCATAGAATGAAAAATGCTTTTTTGCTGAACCATTTTCGAAAATATTTTTTTAAAATGATTCTTGATGACACCCGATCATCGAACTTAGGCACAGGGAAGATGTGTTCGCTTGCTGATGGGGTCCTCGCCAAGCAGGATGACCTGCAAGAAGCCTCAAGATCGGAAGGAGCTCTGGTAGGGACCTCTGACGCCCAAGTTAGCAATCAAGGTCACAGCCGAAGGGGAGCTCGAGAGAGCTCCTTAGAGGCAGAAAAAACTCCGGGAGTTGGAGTTTTTCTGAGGTTGTAGAGTAGGTGAGCACTTGTGTTCACATACTTGGGCTTTGAGTTGACTTACCCTTTTATAGGAATTTGACATTCGTATGAGGATTAGCCACGTGAAGTCTGTGAGAGAGGAATGTCTGCGGAACACGTAGAATTTACGTGAATTTGGGCTGGTCGGTAGGCTTTGTCCCATCGGAGAAGGAGAGCTAGCGATTGGTGGGCCAGGTCCCATCGGTTGGTAGAGCTAGTTGGTAGGTGGGCCTGGTCCCATCGACGACGTGGCCAGGCAGTAGGTGGGCCTAACTGTGTTAGGCTGCGCAGGTCAGAAAGTTGGTGGGCCTGACGAATGGGGCCGACTTGGAGAAGTCGGGGCCGCCTCGGCTTATTCGAAGAAGCCGGGGCCGCAGAGGGCCGCCGGGGCTGACACGGAGGAGCCGGGGCAGACGCGGGGCCGACTTGGAGAAGTCTGGGCCACCTCGGCTTTTGGAGAAGCCGGGGCCGCAGAGGGCCGCCGGGGCCGACACGAAGGAGCTGAGGCAGACTCGGGGCCGATTTGAAGAAGTTGGGGGCCGTCTTGGCTGACTTCGGAGAGGCCGGGGCCGCAGAGGGCCGCCGGGGCCGACACGAAGGAGCTGAGGCAGACTCGGGGCCGATTTGAAGAAGTTGGGGGCCGTCTTGGCTGACTTCGGAGAGGCCGGGGCCGCACGAGGCCGACGCGGGGAGTCGGGGCCGATGCGGGGCTGACTTGAAGAAGTTGGGACTACCTTGGTTGACTCGGAGAGGCCGGGGCCGCACGAGGTCGACGCAGAGGAACCAGGGCAGACACGCTCGCACCACTTGGTTGATTTTGCCGTGATTATCCACGTGGCTTCATCAGCCATATCAATTCTAAAAATTTGAATGAATCTGAAAAACATCGGAGCAATATTTTCTTCGAATTCATCTCATAAGATTTTATTCTTTCTTTCTCAAAATGCTCAAAACTTGCAGATTCACTTTCTTCCTTCTCAATGCGATCATTCGCTGCTGTATTTCTTTGAAAAAATAGTTTTCAAAAGCATCAACCAAATATATTCTCGAATACTAAAAATCAACAGAATACAACTTAGATTTTTAGATATAATTTATATTTTTGAAAATAGTTTTCTGGATCACAAACCAAACAGGACCTTATATTTGCACATACCTTTTCTATTTTCGATAAGTATATCAATCTGACACCATCCAAACGCCTAAGGGTGTGTTTGATATGGTGGATAAGGGAAGATATCCAGGGATATCTTCCCTTATCCCCAAATGCTATAGCTACAGGGGATAGTACTGAAAAAGTTTAACCAGAGGGGATAATTCATGTTTAAACATGGGTTATCCCCTGGACTTATTCCCTAGGGAACCCAGGAATAACTAAAGTTATCCCTTGATGGTAGAGTGATAATTTTAAAAAATGTTTATCCCCTCAGCTATCCTCTGAATAAATACTATTCTGTATATTTATTTAGAAATAGTTAAAAAGCTATCAAATACTACCTAGGAGTTATGCAGAATAGCTATAAGAAGGATTCCCTTGATATTTCATTCACATCTCTTTTCCCGACATGCTGGCCTGAGATAACGTGCCGTCCTAATCATATCCTTGACAGGATCAATAAATTAAGTTATGGCCATAGATGGGGCCGAGTCAGGCTTAATCGCGGTCGATGGCTGCCTCGAAAAAGCTTTTATTCATATTCATTCATTCATTTATTTACGTGGATATGATCGAATCATAAATAATTTCAATATTAATGCAAAAAATGAACCACCAACTCCCCCAGGTCCCCACAAGGTCAGGTCCTCGGCCATCCCATTTGGCATTGGGACAACCTAGCACGCTTTTTTTTTTTTTTTACAAGAATGCGATCACATCACTTTGGTACGAATCAAATTCAAAAAATTAGAGTACATAATTTATATAAAATAACAGGAAGAATCATCAACATGCCAATCCCAATGATTAGGATGACGAGTAGCAACAGAGACCATCCAATTAGCCATAATATTAGCTTCCGGTAAACATGATGGATCAGCAGTGCATAGATGGACCGAAGAGAAGCCTAAATATCAGAGATCAGAGGATTGTGAGGGATGCAAAGGTTCATATCCCGTCTAATGCAGTGGACAACAGTTAAAGAATCTCCCTCGATGACCAACCGACGAGAGCCCAACTGACGGACCGCATAAGTGATACCTGTCCAAGTAGCCTGAAGCTCAGCCATAGGGACCGAAGTATCGAGAGAGCCATGTCCACCTGTCGCGAGCACACACGTCCGGCCCTCTAATAACAAATCCGGACCCAGCAAGATGATCCGATACAGTACCATCAAAGTTCACTTTGATATAACCCGGGGGTAGGGGCTCCCAAGAGATAAAGACCATAGTACGGTGCGCTGCTGAAGCAGCGGGGAGTCCCAGTGGCCGGATCTATCAAAGTGAATATCAGGATCTGAGCGAAAGTATTTCATTATAGAGGAGATAGCAGTGCGGATGATCACCTGAGGCCAGGCCGACTCCTCTGCAAAGATAAATCGGTTTCGGGTCAACCAGATGTTATAAGTCGTATAAGCAAAAAGGATACCATGAAAGCGAGGACCGTACTGGGCCGTCAGAACCTAACACGCTTTTGGATGGCTTGACATCTTGCATGACAAGTCCAGATTACCAACCCATCATGGCCATGGTCATGGTCATGTCTATGATTCTCCTTTTTTTTTTTTTTTTTCCTTTCTTTTGCAATTCTCACGAGCAGTGTATACCCTTGACAAATGACTCATGTTATCTTCTTTATTAATTCGATCTAGTCTTTTTCGGCCTTTATCACAATTTTATATAATTATATTTATATCTAGCCCCCATCTTACAAGTTACACCGTTGGCCGCCGCTCTTAATCCATGATATGAAACGTAATTAGCAGTAGGATATATTAAAGTTGTGTACAAAAAAGTAGAAAAGCCAAGGAGAGTAGAAAAGACTGTGGTTAGGTAGTTAATTAATATGCCACAAAATATAAATCTATTTTTAAATTATATAAAATAGATTTTGTAGGTGTGATGCATGTGATTTATTGATCAAACTCTAATAAAAGTAGTGGTCTTTTAACTGTTTGGGCTCTTGCAGGGTAGCACTCATGCGATAGGTCAAATGTTATTGGAATCTAGGACAATTAATGAGCTAGGTTAGTAGATAAAGACAAAACGACCGCAGAATCCTTTGAATTATTTTGCAGTCATGGGTTTCACATTCTAATCAAGTCATAACCAAGATAACAATAAAGAGACGAAAATATACTTCATTACTCTTCGCTATCAAGCTTGCATAATGATTATTAACCTGGTTTAGAGCTAGACCTTTGATTGTAGATGCATTGTAATACTCTTAAAAGAAAATTAGTTCCATATCAAATATCAAATAGAAAAAAATTAAAATTAAATTGCATATAATTTAAATTCATTTGTTATCAACTAATTTCTATTCGAGTTTTTAGAATCATATGGTTTCAATTTACTAATAAATTAATTGAGCCAACAAATAAGCTTGAGTGTTATAAAAGATATTAGAATTGATTTGAGCATGAAGAAGTTTATGGATAAGAAAAAAAACTATTCATAGGATAATGATAAAGTTCACCCTTGCAACACCAACGATTCAGCTTAAGATAGATTTTGATTAGCTTATGGCATATCACATATTGGATATAATGTGATAATATCCTTAAAAAAAAAGTTTCATATTGATTGAAAAAGAAAAATTTGAAATGCTTATAACTCAAGTTCATCAGATATCAATTAACTTTTACTTAAGTTTTTAAGGCCATGCGATTTCAGCCTGCTAATAAATTAATTATGCTAGCAAATGGGTTTGGGACATATATGTATAGTGCAAGGTAACAAATAATAAATTAACAAAAACTTAAAGAGCCCATGATATACAAACGTTTTCAGGTTATTGGTGTATTGATGAGGGCATTTCCCTTTTGTTTGGATCTCAACTCTTTTTATATGAGAATCATGAGGTCATCGGTTGAGATATTGAAGGTTGAGGATGGTTATGCTAGCCATCTCGAGGCTTTCATACTCCACTAGTCGTCTACCGCTTTAAGACCATGCACCAAGCGAGCATTGCCATGAATCACCATATCCATCTGCCTAACCCATGTGAGTCATGCATCCTTCTCTTGCTATTTTCCACCATCCATGTGTTGGTTGCATTTGGTCTTAGCCCATGATCATTGTTGGAAAATATATTTTTGTTTTTGCAAAAATTCCTTTTTAGAAATTATTAAAAATTTATTCTAAAAAGTTAAATGCATAAATAAATTAAAATCAAAAGAAGATAAGGAAGATATAAATCGTGCCTGAACCGAGACATGTTAGACACTGTCCTAAAGACTAGTTTTTGCCCCTTTATGTAAGTTGTAGGCCAACTGTCCCTAAGGTACAATGATCCGGCTCGATCTGAACATTCTATCACGAGTATGCTCGCGTAAGGCGCTGGTTGAGGCGATCATTCCGCGAACGCTCGGAAGGCGTTTGTTATTTAAAAAATGAAAAAAATAAGATGGAGTGGATTCAAATTCAAAGAGAAAAAAGAATTTCTTTATAATTTTTCTAAAGTTTTGATGTGAAAAGAAATCGATGGATATGTCTCAAAAGCCTGTTGAAGAAGAGAAAAAGAGCTCTCTATCTCTTTCTTTTGAACTTATTTTTCTATTATTTTATATTCTCTAATAGATTGGCATGGCGGTAAGGCTCTCGTCTTTAAACCCCTTGGTCATAGTTTGAACCAGGTTCGAATCAAGTCGAATCGTTGTACCTTAAAACAGATTGCCTACAACCTATACGAAGGGATGAAAACTAAACTTTAGGCTCGATTTATATCTTCTTTTTATTTTAATTTCTTTATACATTTAAATTTTTAGAATAAATTTTCTAATAATTTCTAGGAAAAGTATTTATGAAAAACAAAATATTTTTCAACAGCTAAGAACTAGTTCTATGTTATTGCTTTATAATTCAATTAATTGAGTCTACTATTTAATTTGAGGTTAATTTTATTGGTACAGTATTTCTTTGCTTTCCTTCTACTTGGAGCATATTTTGCTATGTTAATTGTTTTTTAGTAATATCTTTAATACTATCTACTATTGTAGATCTAGATGGATACTATCTACTGTTGTAGGTATAGATGGATTCTAGTTAGAATACTTTGATATTACTTTGTAAGCTTGCATGTTCTAACTGTTGGGGAGCACGGACTACTTTCAAGATCACGGCTATAGCGTATATGAGTAATACAAAAAACTTTTACCGTTCTAATCTATGAGTATAAGATCATACCTTCAGATTTGAACCTTGGAACACTTTGATTCGATTGCTCGACCTCAACCTTTTAGCCTTCCGCCATATTTCCGAAAATACCTTCTTTCTCTCACAAGATGGTGGGATTTCTCGGCCGACCTAGGGTTTCTTGTTTTTCTTTTTTCTCAAAACGTTAACCCTAGCAACCAACTGAGAGAGTATTTATAGGGCTACAACAGGGACCAATAGGCAAATATGAAAAGGACTTCCCATGTAATTAAATCTCCCAATCCTATCCCGGATTAGGATTTAATTACGTAAATTACAATTCATTCCACTAAAGAATTATAATTGTACTCCTAATCATATTCGAATTTATATTTTTGAGCCTTTAATATTAAATACTTATTATCTCCCCACGTTAAGATTACAGATATCCACCAATTAAATTTAATTACTGATAATATAATTTAATTGGCTTTTATTATCCGTGAGACTTATCCACTTAACTTATTTGATGTATCGGATTTAAAATCCACTTGCAAGATTTGATACAATCAAAACTTATAAGCTTTCTCAAGGGGATATCATCAATCCAAATTAACAGGACGTGGATTCCTTCAACCATTAATATTCACCATATATAATGTTATTACCCAACCCACTGAGTTTATTGACTCATATAGAATCTTACTCTATGTGTAATCAAAGCAATAATCACTACATATACGTGTCTAGAAATAGAATTCGGATTAAGCATAAGTAATCATAATATTCATGAGTTTTAAATTATTTTATAAAGTTAGTATAAAATAATTAACTCAACTGGGTCCTGTTTAATATACACAAAGTGTACTAGCACAAATAGTTAGAATAAATCATTCCCCGTAGTCAAGACAGACCTACTAAAAATTTATGCTACAGTTCTACTGATGGTGTGTCCAATTCCATCTAAAACTGTGAACAATAAACTTGTATTCCAAAAGAACCGATGATATAGTCTTCTGTGTGTAAGCCGTACTCTACACACTAGATCAAATACTCTTTGTAAATACTAGACACATGCACATATATAGTAAATGGCACACATTGCTCAAAATGAATTCTCATTAAAATATAAAGACGTAACATAAAGCATATCTTTTAGTCTATATCTCTATCACTAACATGAACAACTTTCATACAAATCGAAACTCATTTGATGCTAGATGTCCTTAGTCCATCATATGGCTTTCTTTAGAAATAGGCATGATGTCAACCTGA
This sequence comes from Calamus simplicifolius, assembly GCA_900491605.1. Taxonomy (NCBI): domain Eukaryota; kingdom Viridiplantae; phylum Streptophyta; class Magnoliopsida; order Arecales; family Arecaceae; genus Calamus; species Calamus simplicifolius. Next base: position 1,995,608 of record UESW01003854.1, on the reverse strand, counting down.
AACAATTTCTATTGGCATATAATTGCGATGATAGTAGCGGATTATGTGTTGTTATTGAAAATTAAGAGTTGGCATGCATGCTTCTGTCAGTAGAATATAGTTCTGCTTTATACATCACTTACCATACAGCTACAAAACTTAATTAAGTCATGATAATCTGGTGCCATACCGTAAATGTAGATAAACTTAATTGTTCATGATAATTTATGAGAACCGTAGGAATACCTAAGCAATCTTAATGTTATTTGCATTTCTTCTTAGAAAAAGATGTAGGCTTATTATTCTTCAGAAAATGGTCATATCCTATTTTTTCAGGAAAGGTGAGAATCATAGATCCATTATCTGGAATACTTTCAAAATAAATTTTGTTGCTGCCAAATCACGTGCGATGAACGTCGGGTAGGCTAGGATTGCAGCGTACGCAGAGAGGTCGCCGTCTTCCTTCTAGAACCTGCAAAAAGTTCCGGACCGGTGGTTCCGGCGGGGACCCTCCGACGCCCAAGTCAGTGAGTCGTAGAACAGGGATATGATTTATGTGTAGAATTCTTAAAGAGGAAGCCAGAGAGAGTCCCCTCGCATGGAGCTCGGGTCCTCTTTTTATACCTGTTTGGGATCCCGTTTACCTCGTTCTGTTGGAACCGTCGAATCTTTCCCGTTGTGATGTTTCATCGAACGGCAAGCCGTTGGGCTATTGCTGGATAAGGGCCGCTTATGGCGGTAACTGCCGATCAAGCTAACACTTGCCCGTGATTTTGGTGAGCGAGGTGCTTGGCAGTAGACCTTAGATCACGGGATCCATTGCATGAGACTGGTCATTGTGTATGTGGAAGATACCGAAGGCCGACGCTGGGAGTCGGGGCTGCAGGCCAACGCTGGAGGCCAGAGCTAAAGTCAAAGCGCTAGGGCCGACGCTGAAGGCCGACGCTAGTGGCCGACGCTGGATGCCAGCGCTGGAGGCCGGAGCCAAAGTCTTAGCGCTGGGGCCGACGCTGAAGGCCGACGCTGGTGGCCGACGCTGGATGCCAGCGCTGGAGGCTGGAGCCAAAGTCAGCGCTGGAGCCGACGCTGAAGGCTGATGCTGGTGACCGACGCTGGATGCCAGCGCTGGAGGCTGGAGCCAAAGTCTTAGCGCTGGGGCCAACGCTGAAGGCCCCGCGAAAAGGGGTTTTGCTATCACATCATTGCTTTCAAAAACTATGCAAAAGATAATACCACCCAGAGGAAATGGGCGGCTGTATCAGATGCCCCCCTGCCCCTGAGATGGGTGAGCATTCACTTACCCGCGAAAGGGGTGTTAATATACTCTAGGCGGCCGATTTTCCATCATTATTTTGCCTTTGTTGGGATTAGAGAGGATTTTCCTCGGGCAGCGTTACGAAAAGGCGAACGGTATCATTGCGATAAGGTTAATGCCTCCCTTTTTATCGGTGGTCTTTTCGAGTTTTCGCGTTGGTAGGCCGTCGAAACACCTCCCAATTGAAGATGGATGCGTGGTCAGATCGAACGATTGTGGGGTGTCCTGAGATGGCGTTATGAGGATAAATAGCCCTTATCTTCCCATCTTCCCCATTTCTTCCGCCACTGCCCCCTTTCGAGTCCGCCAGCGTTCCTCTGTTTCCCGTGTTCATCCTCTCCCCGTGCTCTGTTTTTGGCTCGAGTTTTCCAGGTTAGTTCCTATGGTTTCCTTACCTTCTTGCTCCATCTCTGGTTCCTGGGGGGGTTCCCACAACCCTTCTCAAACTTCCGATTCCTTGTTAAGCCAATGGTCCACCCCTTCTTCTAACCATTCTTCACCAGAGCAGCGGCCAGTCAGTCGTCCCCTAACCGGGAGTCGTTCGGCGGCGGACGGATTTCCGTCCGGAGCCAGTCGATGGCTGCCGGTCTTCCAGGGTTGCCAAGGAGTCCCCCGAAGGGACTGCGTCTGCTATGTCTGCTCAAGACATAGTAAACCTAAAAACCAGGTATAGCTTCCCGTCGGACCTTCATTTGTTCTTCCCTACCCCCAATGACAGGGTAACTTCTTCCCGTTCCGGGAGGGTTGCTTTGTACGGAGCCTTTTTTAAGGCTGGGCTTCGGTTGCCTATCTACCCTTTTATTCTTAATCTCCTAGACCGATACTCCTTGACTCCCTCTCAGTTAGTTCCCAACTCAATTCGAACCATCGTCGGTTTTTTGGTACTCTGCCACTTGCAAGGCATTGAGGCCAGTATCTCTTTATTCCGCAGCTTTTACACCCTTCGCAAGCAATCGGGTTAGTAGTCTTTCACCCCTAGGTCTAATAGGATTCTTAAATTGTGCCTTCCTACTTCCGTCAAAGGGTGGAAGGATAAGTTCTTCTTTGCTGACATCAGTGGGGTTCGTGGAAGCTGGGGGATACCCAACATTGACGCTAATAGGGATCCCTCCATCCTTCCACGAGATCGGATGGCGTTTGGGCAGCTTCTGACTGCCGACATCCCTCGGTGTAATATGCTTTTAGCCGAGGAGAATCTTCATCGTGCCGGTTTAATTCCCCCAAGGGGTGAGCACTTGATCACTCGCCTCTCTTCTCCTCCCTTTGCTTTTCTTCTTTTCTCTCTTTTTTTTATAATCTTTTTTCTCTCTCTTTTTTTTTTTAACTATCCTTCGCCTGTATAGGGATGGCGCCGACGAGCTTAAGCAGGCGGCAACTAGAAAGAGGAAGAATACATGGGATGTGCCCCCTGCCGAAAGAAGGGCCATTGCTAAAGTCCCAAGGAGGGCCGACTCGGGGAGGGTTGATGCTGAGAGGGCCGACGCGGGAAAGGCCGACACTGGAGGGGCTAAAGTCGTGAAGCCCCTGCGTGCAAAGGTTTTGAAGAAGGGCGGCCCTAAAAGGGCCGACGCTGGGGAGGTCGAGGCCAAGGGGGCCAGAACTGTGGAATCCTCGCACGCAGGCGAGGCGGCCCAAGCCCAAGCTGACAAACCTGTTATGGCAGACGCGGGAAGGGCTGAGACCGGCAGGGAGGTGGAACGGAGCGAGCCAGAGAGAGGATCTTCAGCTTTAGCTCCTCCCATTATCCTGCTCGACCTTTCTCCCGAGGGGGAGGCGCCGTCGCCCTTGCCCAAAGCCTTAAAGACGGATGAAATTCCTGCGGCAATAGTGACAACTCCAGCCGCTACCCTGCCCCCCACAGGGGCAACAGCCGAAGTGCCTCCGCCGGTCAAGGAGTCGGAGGCGGCAGGCTCAGAGGCGGAATCTGCCTCTGCAGGGCCAACGCCAAGGGAAGAGAGGGGTTGATCCTTCCTTCCAGTCGTTGTTGGCCAACCACGGCCGCTGGGCTGAACGGACCTTGGAGGAAGCCACGGTGGTTGAGGTGCAAGAATTTCTCCGGGATCAGGGGAGAGTCACCTTCTTCCGTGAAGCCTCGATGGCGCATCTCTGGGTAAGCTTCTGCTCCATTATCATCTCTTTCCTTCCTCCCTTTTTTTTTTTTTTCTCATCTTGACATTTCCTCCAGGCATTGAATTCTCTAGTCGCCCTGAAGAACCTCTGGACCTTGAGCGATACCGCCATCGAACAAGCGCGGGAGGAGATGTTGTCCCTCCAAGTCAAGGCGGAGAAGGCGGCAATGGCTCTGGAGGATACTCAGGCCACCCTGAAGGGTGAAATCGATGTCACCCGGCTAAGAGCCGAAAAGGCTGAGTACGCGCTAGAGGTTGCTCAGCGCCGCACAGCCAATGAGCTAGATAATGCTCAGGTGGCCGAGGAAAACAGAAAGCGGCCAAGGAGAGCCAAAGGGCAGCCGAAGAGAAGCTGAAGGTGGCAGAATTGGAGGTGTGTGTTTTGAAGACCCAATTAAGTTCTGCCTCCGCTGAGACAAATGCAGCCAAAGAAGCCAGCCGCTAGTACATAACCAAAATTGCAGATCTGGAGGCGGCAGTGACAGAGGCCCAGAGGAGGGCCATTGAGTCCGAGAAAAAAGCTCTCGAGGCTGAAAAAAGGGTTGCCGAGGCTGTAGAAGATTTTAAAAAGTCCAAAGCCTTCGACAAGGAGGTGGCCGAGTCAGCGGCGCTTGCTTATGACGCCGGCTTTCAAGACTGCAAAGATAAGATCCAGGAGCTCTACGACCTAGAGGATATCGAGGGACTAAAGCCTGATGACGTTCCTGAGGATGATGTCCCGGCTTCGGATGACCATTAATAGCTTTAATTTCTTTTTTGTACCGCTCTAAGTCCGACTTAGTTCGGCAATTTTGTAACTTTTTAGCAATCAATGAATGTTTTAATCCCTATTTCACGCCTTTGGTTATGATTAGCTTTAGTTGTGTAAGCTGTCGTGAATCACCAACCAATAGGGCTATGTCAAGTAGGTTACGCGAAATGGGAACATGAACCGCAACATTGTCCCCAGTGCAAACACAAGGCCAACATTTGGTGCTGACGCTGGACGCCGGTCTTTGGTGCTGGGCGCCGGTCTTTGGTGCCAACGCGGAGTTAGTCTTTGTTGCCGACGCTGGGCGTCGGTCTTTGGTGCCAACGCGGAGTTGGTCTTTGTTGCCAACGCTGGGCGCCAGTCTTTAGTGTGCCTATGCTGGACGCCGGTCTTTGGTGCCAACGCTGGGCGCTGGTTTTTGTTGCCAACGCGGAGTTGATCTTTGTTACCGACGCTGGGCACCGGTCTTTGTTGCCGACGCTGGGCGCCGGTCTTTGGTGCCAACGCGGAGTTGGTCTTTAGTGTGCCGACGCTGGACGCCGGTCTTTGGTGCCAACGCTGGGCGCTGGTCTTTGGTGCCAACGCAGAGTTGGTCTTTGTTACCAACGCTGGGCGCCGGTCTTTGTTGCCGACGCTGGGCGCCGGTCTTTGGTGCCAACGCGGAGTTGGTCTTTAGTGTGCCGACGCTGGATGCCGGTCTTTGGTGCCAATGCTGGGCACTGATCTTTGGTGCCAATGCGGAGTTGGTCTTTGTTACCGACGCTGGGCGCCGATCTTTGTTGCCGACGCTGGGCGCCGGTCTTTGATGCCAACGTGGAGTTGGTCTTTAGTGTGCCGATGCTGGATGCCGGTCTTTGGTGCCAACGCTGGGCGCTGGTCTTTGGTGCCAACGTGGAGTTGGTCTTTGTTATCGACGCTGGGCGCCGGTCTTTGTTGCCGATGCTGGGCGCCGGTCTTTGGTGCCAACATGGAGTTGGTCTTTAGTGTGCCGACGCTGGACGCCGGTCTTTGGTGCCAACGCTAGGCGCTGGTCTTTGGTGCCAACGCGGAGTTGGTCTTTGTTACCGATGCTGGGCGCCGATCTTTGTTGCCGACGCTGGGTGCCGGTCTTTGGTGCCAACGCGGAGTTGGTCTTTGTTGCCGACGCTGGGCGCCGGTCTTTGGTGCCAACGCAAAGTTGGTCTTTGTTGCCGACGCTGGGCGCCGGTCTTTGTTGCCAATGCGGAGTTGGTCTTTAGTGTGCCGATGCTGGATGCCAGTCTTTGGTGCCAACGCTGGGCGCTGGTCTTTGGTGCCAACGCGGAGTTGGTCTTTGTTACCGACGCTGGGCGCCGGTCTTTGTTGCCGACGCTGGGCGCCGATCTTTGGTGCCAACGCGGAGTTGGTCTTTGGTGCCGACGCTGGGCGCCGGTCTTTGTTGCCAACGCGGAGTTGGTCTTTGTTGTTAAACATACTCGTTCGAAAACAAGGCCATGTTGATCATTCATGTATCAAACCAATTCGAATTAATGACAATAGAGTTCTATTGATAGTGCCGGCGTAAGTTGTCGGCGTTCCAGGTGCGAGGGAGCGGTTTCCCGTCTAGTTCTTCGACTTTGTACGCCCCATGGTGGAGTATCTCCTTGACACGGTATGGTCCTTCCCATTTTGGTACCAGCTTGCCCCCCTCTGTCGGCTTTGATACTTCAGCTCTTCGCAGAACGAGATCTCCTGGACGGAATGTCTTGGGTCGCACCCGAGAGTTGTAGTGCTTGGCCACTCACTGACGGAACGCTGCCATGCGAAGCTGTGCTTGATCTCGCAATTCTTCCACCAAATCCAGATCAGCCCTCAGCTGGTTTGAGTTGCTTTCTTCGCGGTATAATTCTGTCCGGGGGCTAGGAGCTCCTATTTCCACTGGGATGACCGCCTCGGTCCCAAAGACCAAGCTGAAAGGGGTTTCCCCAGTAGGCGCTCGCGGCGTCGTGTGGTTAGCCCACAGCACACTGGAAAGTTCTTCCACCCAGCGCCCTTTACAGCTATCTAGCCGAGCCCTGAGTCCTTGGAGGATGATGCGATTGGTCACCTCGGCTGCGCCGTTGGTTTGGGGATGCCCTACTGAGGTGAATCGATGATGGATGCCCAGGCCATCGCAAAATTCCCGGAAGGCTGTGTTATCAAACTGTCGGCCGTTGTCTGTAACGAGGGTGTGCGGTAGCCCGAACCGGCACACCACAGATTTCCAGAAGAAAGCCCTTACTTTGGCTTCCGTGATCTTAGCAAGAGCTTCCGCCTCGATCCACTTAGTAAAATGGTCGACGGCCACCACTAGGAACTTACGTTGTCCAGAGGCAGGAGGGAACGGTCCCAGGATGTCCATGCCCCATTGTGCGAAGGGCCACGGTGCAGCTAGAGGGGTCAGCTGAGATGCCGGTTGATGTTGGATGTTGGCATGACACTGGCAGCTGTCACATCTCTTAACGAGTTCGGATGCATCCTCCTTCATTGTCAGCCAATAATACCCCTGACGTAGAGCTTTATATGCAAGAGCCCTGCCCCCCAGATGGCTTCCGCATATCCCTTCGTGTATCTCCCGCAGAATATAATTGGCATCGGTGGGATCGACACACCTGAGAATAGGGTATGAGAACGACCTTCGATAGAGCTTTCCCTCCATAATGAAAAACTTTGGGGCCCGTCTCTTCAGTTTCCTAGCTTCGGCAGGGTCTTCTGGGAGGATGCCCTCAGTAAAGTACCGGACATAGGCGTCCATCCAGGAGGGCTTCTGCTCCACTGGTAAAGTTTCTCTTGGTACATCAATACTCGGGGCTTCTAAGTGCTCCACATAAGCCTTTCCCAACATCCCATCAGCTGAGGCGGCAAGACGGGATAAGGCGTCGGCTCTAGCATTCTCCTGTCAAGGAATGTAGCTGACACTGAAGTGAGTGAAGGGGGAAACCAGCGAGTGCACCATTTCTAAGTAGCGGGCCATGATGGGATCCCTTGCCTCGTATTCCTTTGTAATCTGGCCGGCAACCAGTTGGGAGTCGGTGAATGCCCTAAGGCGTTTCACCCCAAGCTCTCGAGCCAACCTCACGCCGGATAGCAAAGCTTCATATTCCGCCTGATTATTAGTGGCTGAAAAGAGGAAGCAAAGTGCACATTCGGTCACAACCCCATCCGAGTTGGCCAAGATGAGGCCTGCTCCGCTCCCTTGAGAGTTCGATGCCCCATCCACATGAAGGACCCACTCATCATCACTGGTTCCGAGGGGCTGAGTGTCCGTAGGAGGTTCTTTAGGTGGTTCCATTCCTCAGGTACATTCAACCAAAAAATCTGCCAGGACTTGAGACTTCATGGCCGAACGAGGGCAGAAAGATAGATCGAACTCCCCCAGCTTGAGAGCCCACCTTGCCAGCCGGCCGAAAGTATCTGGGTGAGCTAGAACTATCTTCAGAGACTGGTCTATGATCACCGCGATCGGGTGGGCTTGGAAGTACGGCCGCAGACGCTGGGCAGACACGATCAATGCAAAGATGATTTTTTCTATGTTTGAATATCGGGTCTCTTCATCATGAAGCACCTTACTCGTATAGTATACTGGCCTTTGTGTGCCATCAGTGTCCACACGGACTAGCACAGAGCAAACAGCTTCAGGAGAGGCCGCAAGGTATAGAAGGAGTTCTTCTCCACCCGTCGGCTTGGCTAGCAGTGGCGGGATAGATAAGAATTCCTTTAACCCTTCGAACGCCTCCTGGCATTCTTTTGTCCACTCGAACTCGTTGATTCTGCGAAGCGCCTTGAAGAAAGGCAGACACCTTTCAGCGGACTTGGATAGGAAGCGGCTTAGGGCGGCTACTCTTCCTGTCAGGCGCTGTATTTCCTTCTTATTGGCAGGAGGCCTCATGTCCAAGATGGCTTGGACTTTGTCCGGGTTTGCTTCGATCCCCCTTCGGGTCACCATGAAACCCAAGAACTTCCCAGCTGTTATCCCAAATGCACACTTGCGAGGGTTTAGCTTCATCTGGTACCGACGAAGGCTGTCAAAAGTTTCCGCTAGGTCCGCGATGTGGTCGATGGCATGGACGCTTTTAGTCAACATGTTGTCCACATACACTTCCATGTTACGTCCTATCTGACCTTCAAAGATCTTGTTCATCAGCCTCTGGTAAGTGGCTCCCGCATTCTTTAACCCAAAAGACATTACCCTGTAGCAATATAGCCCCTTTTCAGTTATGAAGGAGGTAGCTTCTTCATCCGCCAGATTCATCCGGATCTGGTTGTATCCAGAGAAAGCATCCATGAAGCTAAGGACCTCATGGCCGGATGTAGCATCCACCAGTTGATCGATTCGAGGCAGGGGAAAGCTGTCTTTAGGGCATGCCTTGTTGAGGTCGGTGAAATCTACGCACATTCTCCAGCTTCCATTGGTCTTGCGGACTAGCACCACATTAGCCAACCATTCGGGGTAGTGGACCTCCCGAATATGGCCCGCAGCCATTAACTTGTGGATCTCCTCATCGATAGCTTTCTGTCTGTCTGGAGCAAAGTTTCTCTTTTTCTGTCAGACCGGCCGAGACCCTGACTTGAGGTTAAGTCGATGGGTGATTACTTCTTCAGGGACGCCCGGCATGTCTGAGGATGACCATGCGAAGACGTTAGTGTTGGCACGCAGGAAAGTAAGAAGTTGATGGCGTGCTTCCTCTGGGAGCGATGCCCCCACCTGAACAGTCCTTGCCGGGTCATCACCCAAGAGGAGGGTTAGAAGGTGCTCTGCCGGCTCTCCCCTTCTTCCCAACTCCCTAGGATCGAGTGACTCAGAGGCTGTCGCTGACGCCGCGTTCAGCGGGCTGGGAGACAAATGGTAGCAAGGCGGAAGTGGGCTTTGCTCCCCCTTCATTTCTCCGACCCCTTCATTGGTGGGGAACCTTACCAATAACCTCTTAGTGGAGATTACGGCATCCAGCAGATTCAACCCTGGTCTTCCCAAGATGGCGTTATAAGCCAGCGGGACCCGGACCACCAAAAAGTTTATAACAACGGTGCTCTGACACGGAGGGGTTCCAGTAGTGACCGGAAGGGCAATTTCGCCCTCGACGTTCACCGAATCTCCAGTGAAGCCCATTAGCGGTGCAGCAACGGGTCGGAGCAAAGATCTTGACAAGTTCATCCGAACAAAAGTCTCATAGCTCAAGACATCCACCGAGCTTCCACTATCAATTAAAATTCTTTTTACAGGATGTTTGGCTATAGTCATGGACACCACGATGCTGTCGTCATGTTTATTAACTACCCCATCTAGATCCTTCCCGAAGAAAGGAATTACAGAGTCTACTCCCTCTCGCTGCCTCTTCGAACCACCCTCCGCTCCCCAGGAAATCATGACTATGGTCTTTTCAGTTGGAGCATTATCTACACTAGCCGGGCGACTCGAAGGCACCGGGGGGCCCGGCGCGGGGGGATTTCCCCTTCGAACAAATTTACCCAGATGGCCTTGTTGAACCAGCTCCTCAATGGCCTTTTTTAGATGGCGGCAGTCCTCGGTGTCGTGACCGTAGTCTCGGTGGTACCGGCAGTAAAGCTCCTTGTTGCGGGGGGCCCCAGACTTCAAGGGAGCCGGACGCTTGAAATAAGGTTCCTCCTCGATCTCCAGCAGGATGTGAGAGATGGGAGCCATGAGGGGGGTGAATTGCTCCTTGGGTACCAGCGTCTGTGGTCGGCGATCTGAGCGGCGTGGAGGCTCGGGCTTTCGAGGTCGTGCGCCGGCGTGATCAGTGGGCGGTGGTTTATTACTGGTGTTCTTGTTAACTTCCCTCCTGGAAGAATCCGCCTCGTCGGCGCGGATGTACTTTTAGGCTCGGCTCAGAAGCTCAGCATAAGAACTCGGAGGCTTCTTATCCAGGGAATACGCGAACCTGGATGGGCGAAGTCCTCGTTTCAGGGCCAAAGTGGCTACGGAATCTTCCAGGTTGTACACCTCCAACGCCGCCTCCTTAAATCGAGCGATGAAATCTTTCAAGGTCTCGCCACTCCTTTGCTGAACATGAAAGAGGCTATCTGCCACTCGTGGGATCTTTCGACAGGCATCAAAGTGAGCTAGGAAAGATCGCTCGAGCTGCCGAAATGAGTTGATGCTGCACGGGGGCAGACGGGAGTACCACGCGTGTGCCGCCTTGCGGAGCGTGGCCAGAAAGGCTACGCATAAAAGGGAGTCTGTCGCTCCCTGGACCTGCATGAGGACCTTGTAGCTTTCCAGATGGTCCAGGGGGTCCGTCGTTCCATCATATGGATCCAGTTGGGGGAGACGGAACCATGGCGGGACCGGCTCCTTCATGATATGATGGGAAAGCGGGGGACGGCGTTCATAAGCCGTCCCGTAAGGGTCGGTGATCCGGCGGCTGAGCTCGTCCAACCGTCGGTTATACTCGTCGAGCCTTTGCTCGGCCCGACGGATGGTTTTCCGGAGAGTGCCATCTTGGGATGAATCAGAGGAAGGAGCTGAAGAAGATCTCCGGTGCGAAGAATGCGCCCGCCTGGATTCTCTTTTCTCCAGCCGATGGTGGGAACGACCGGAGTGGCGAGAGGGAGACCGCCGCCGCTTCGACGTCCCTTGGTGATGAGGTTCGGGGGTGAGCGGTGAGAGACCTCAGGCGGGGTCCCTCCTTGGTGACACTGGACTGTTCCCCGCACCCCTTCGTCCAGCGTAGGGGTTGAGTTACAGCAGCCAAGTAATGTTCTTGCAGCCCCCAGACCATCGTCGTCAGATCCTGGACCTGATGGGCTAGAACTTCAAGCCGGTCGGGTTGGCTTGTCAGTGCAGGGGGCGGAGCATGGAGATTGGCCTCCGAATGCTCAGCTCGTGGGATGCGCCCGGCTGCCTGACTGGAGGAAGCCTCTTGTGCTCGCGTGATCACCATCGTTTCCTTTGCAAAATTGGAGGGGTTCCAGGGAGAACTTTCGACCCGGTCTCCCCCTTCCTGGCGCGCCAATCTGTTGCTGCCAAATCACGTGCGATGAACGTCGGGTAGGCTAGGATTGCAGCATACGCAGAGAGGTCGCCGTCTTCCTTCTAGAACCTGCAAAAAGTCCCAGACCGGTGGTTCCGGCGGGGACCTCCGATGCCCAAGTCAGTGAGTCGTAGAACAGGGATATGATTTCTGTGTAGAATTCTTAAAGAGGAAGCCAGAGAGAGTCCCCTCGCATGGAGCTCGGGTCCTCTTTTTATACCTGTCTGGGATCCCGTTTACCTCGTTCTGTTGGAACCGTCGAATCTTTCCCATTGTGATGTTTCATCGAACGGCAAGCCGTTGGGCTGTTGCTAGATAAGGGCCGCTTATGGCGGTAACTGCCGATCAAGCTAACACTTGCCCGTGATTTTGGTGAGCGAGGTGCTTAGTAGTAGACCTTAGATCACGGGATCCGTTGCATGAGACTGGTCATTGTGTATGTGGAAGATACCGAAGGCCGACGCTAGGAGTCGGGGCTGGAGGCCAACGCTGGAGGCTGACGCTAGAGGCCAGAGCTAAAGTCAAAGCGCTGAGGCCGATGCTGAAGGCCGACACTGGTGGCCGACGCTGGATGCCAGCGCTGGAGGCCGGAGCCAAAGTCTTAGCGCTGGGGCCGACGCTGAAGGCCGATGCTGGTGGCCGACGCTGGATGCCAGCGCTGGAGGCTGGAGCCAAAGTCAGCGCTGGGGCCGACGCTGAAGGCCGACGCTGGTGGCCGACGCTGGATGCCAGCGCTGGAGGCCGGAGCCAAAGTCTTAGCGCTGGGGCCGACGCTGAAGGCCGACGCTGAAGGCTCCGCGAAAAGAGGTTTTGCTGTCACATCATTGCTTTCAAAAACTGTGCAAAAGATAATACCATCCAGAGGAAATGGGCGGCCGTATCAAATTTGATATATACTTTAACAACCTTTGTTTCTTAAAACCATAAAACCATGCATAGAACAGACTCAAAGGAGATAATGAATTGTAAATGCAAATATTTTTGTAGGAGACAATGACTAAATGGTGTGTTTACCGCTCTTTTTACTTGTTCCTTGTTGCTGGCCTTCAGTAACTAACCTGACGAAATCTGTTTACTGTTAAGTGTAAGACCTACCATTGGATAACTCCATACGTATTCACCTCTTAGCAATTTATTATAGCAACCCATTAACCAACCAGAAATCAGATCAGCATCATGGAAGATTTGCCATTCAAGTTAACAGGGTACTGCAAACTGAAAGGGTAATCTTGTCCACTGTAAACAGCTTCAAAGATTATTCAGATTGCCTTTCTTGGGGGACTCTGTTATCTGGTCTTTATAACTACCTCTTAGCCCTTTATCTTCTTATGAAACTATACACACATGCATGCACTTGTACACATGATATATGCATGCTTGTATATAGATGTATTTTTACATTATTTTATTATTTTACTTTTAAGTACATCTACTAGCATATATTTGCATTCTTATATAAATGCAAAAGTTTTCTTATTCCAGATAAGTATTTCCTTCAGATAAGTATTTCCTGGTACAGTGGTCTATATTTAATATCTCCTTGATGTGTTATTTTTTGCTAGACAAAAGTAATAGCATTATGCAAATACTTATTGCTTACCTATTATTGTAAATCTTTTTATGTTACCAAATGGCAAAGAATGGATGAACTTGAATGCTGTGACAAGGCATATCATGTAAATGCTTTATTTTGTGTAATCAAGTAATTATTTTTTCTACCTGAAAATATATTTTCTAATCCAACTTTTCTTATGAATGGGATTATGGAGAGAAGTAAGATGCATGTTTTGAGTCTTTTAAATATATTGCCATGATATTTAATAAAAGTTTTTTATAATTTACTAAATGATTTCATGACGGTTGGAATATCTAACTGATTGTTTATCTTAGTCAAAAAAATAATGTTATCTCCTTGAAATTTGTTAAGTCTGAAAATAATTTGACAAATCAATTAAGCCCTAGAATCATTGAGGGGATGAGGCTTAAGCCCATTATTTGGTCATCAACAGTGGATACCCAATCTCTGTGATTTGAGATCCCATGAAAGAGGTTCAATGAGGTAGAAACGAAACTGATTGAGTGATCGTGTTAGATAATAATTTTTGAAAAAAAATTTCATCCCATCCCTATGATGAGTGCTCTTATAAAGTGACAAAGTAAATCTATGTAAGGTTGAGTTATACTCTTAATGGATCCAAGGTAGGTTAACTACATGGTATTAGTTACAAATATCCTTGGAGGATTCACTTATATGAGAATTATCATATTAGGCCACGACTAAAGGTTTGGGTTAACCTTAAGAAATTCTCAAGAAAAATCAAGGTATTAACCACAAGGCCTTTAATATGCGCTGATTGCTTAAACCCAATTGATCCATAGTGTGTGTGATTAGTAGAGTCAAGGACCTAGTTCAAGGTTTAATCCACTATGGTTCCTTCAAATGTATACAATCAATACTAATTAGTGGAATTCAAGTCCACATAACACCTCATCTATTGTCTAGTATAAAATATCCTAAAATTTATGTTATTTTGATTTTATTTTTTAAACTTTTGTGAGGAATTACTAGTAAAAAGTGAAAAAAAAGGAGCAACGCTCTCAAGCATTCGCAAGCGCTACGCGAGCATTCCTTGGGCCGTGAGCAGACGTTGGGCGAGCGTTTGCTTGCTAACGTTTGTGAACATCCAGAAATAGTTCAAACAATTTATTCTTAAAGCCGTTTCTGATGTAATTTGGGGCTAACGGCTATTAGGCCTTCAAGGCCATTATGAGCTGAGCCGTTGGAGCTTTTCTGGGCTAAGCTTATAAATAGGCTCATGGATTTAGGATTGAGGAATGAACTAGGCCTGAATCTGCAAAGAGAGAAAAATCTTTTTTGTTTATTATATTATTTTTTATTATTATTGTTGATCTTATTATTGAGCATATGTAGAAGTCGTTGGATTGTACCTTCACACGATTATTGTACCTTCATGTGATTGTGCTCATGATAGGAGATTCGGATCGAGCTGGATCATTATACCTTGGGAATAGATAGGTTGTTCATTATATTGGGAATAGATTGCCTACAATCTGCACGAAGGGGCAAAAACTAGTCTTTAGGGCAGTGTCTAACATGCCTCGGTTCAGGCTCGATTTATATTTTTTAATTTTAATTTTTTTATATATTTAAATTTTTAGAATAAATTTTTTAGTAATTTCTAGAAAGAGTATTTGTGAAAAACAAAATATTTCCAACAATCATGTAGTAGCAGCATGCCATCTTCATATGAGGCTTGAATCGATCAATCTATCAGCATTTGACCTCTGACTCATTAGGTTTAACTTACGGACAAAAAAAAAAAAAAAAACTCATTAAGTTTGACTAAACTTTCTACAAAGTTTCCATCAGCAACGGATACGTGTATATATCTCAAAGGATAATGATGAGGGCTATCATAAGTGCCCTTTCATCCAATAAAGTCTCTCCATTTTAAAGCAACGTTGAATGCGAGGTACGGCACTCGTTCTCATTCTTCTTTCCTTTGCTGACTCTTTCAAGCCGCTCGCTCTCAAGTCCTCTGATTCTCTCTCATAACATCCTTCCAGCCTATCTAAGAGAAAGGCCTTGCCAGGCTCTTCCTGCGTCTGTTCTCCTCTGCCAAAAATTCTTTAGAAAAAGTCTTTCTGCATCGAAAATAGTAAAAAAAAGCATGCATCAAACATGCTCATTAATTACTCACCTATGCAACCACACATGTGAAACATACCATAGCTCATTGAACCATGACATGCATGTTTGTTCAGATGCATGGCTAATAACTGCATCCGATGCATGCATTCGTGCAAAGAGGGTGGAGCACAAACTTGTTCCCAATTCTTCAACTTAATCACTTGTCAACCTAGCAAGCTGTTCACATAGGATATGCATAACTAAGGTGGTAAATAGGTTAGGTCAATCTGTGTCCTGATCCGATCTTGACCGATTGAATCATATTTGAAAATTAAATTCAATCTAAATTTTAAGGCAGATTCGAATTTTGTATTTTCTTGGCTCAATTTGATCTGAATCCAAATTATTCTAATACATAAATTTTAATTATATAAATCTTTTTTACTCTAATTATCTTTATAAATTTATCAAGAAAATCAATTAAATAAACTCTAATTTAAATTAATTTTTCTGTTCATTTTAACAACTAAATCTTCTTCAATATTTTTCTCTAATTATATCTAAATATTTATATTTTTATTTTTCTAGATAATTTTTTATTTATAATATCTTTAAGTATATCAATAAATATTTTTTAAGGATAATTATTTGTTTGAATAGAATTAAAAGTTTTCGAATAAAAATTTAATTTTAAATAATTGATTCTTTTTAATTTGATTTAAATTTTTTAATAAAACTATATTTGACTATTAATTATTAGATTTTACTAATAAAAAATAGTTAGATACTTTACTTAAATACAATATTCAAAATTGGACCTGAATAGACGTGAATGGTCTGTTGGTTTAAAATTCCTTCCATAGACCGATACAATATGATCCATTTGTTCAACAAATAAATTGGGTCCATATCCAAAATTAAGATTCAAATATAAAGTAAGATCGATTCGGGTCAAGCATTACCCAACTTGATATATAACAACCGTTATGTATTCCGGCAGTTAATTTGTTAACACTAGACTGGATACAGAGCCATACCAGTGAAACTTTTGCAGGCTTTCATACATAAAACATCATTCTCATTCATGGACTGCCTCCTCGGCAAGGAATTTTAGAAGATTATAAATTTTTTTTGCAAGAAAATTTTTTGAGTTGAAAGTGTGAGACCTCAATTTTAGTCCTGTATTGAATAGAAAAAAAGGTGTGTTATATGCTTATAACTAAAGTTCACATTTTCGGATCACATGATTTGATCTATTAACAAAGTTAAATGGGCGGGCTTAGGCATTATAAATGATATCAAACTACCGTTAGAGAGTAGAATGATATAAAGGAACAAAAGGTTAAAAGTAATCAAAGTATTTCTGTAATCCCCTAGATTTCGCAATTGCTCGTGAGAATTATCACGAGGTCAGATGATAGACTCCAGATAATTGAATTCCAGTATATCTTAATTGCTCGTGAGAGTTATCACGTGATCAGATGATATGATAGACTTTAGATATTTAAATTTCAAGTATATCTAATTACAGAGTCCCTTGATTTGGGGACTCTGCAATGCCTATAAAAGATGGTGTAGAACCCTCCTTCCCACCATACGTGGGTGCCCCCTTCTCATCATCTCCTCGTGCGGACTTCTTCCCAGCGTGCTTGTCTCTGGTAAGTCCTCTAACCATGCATGAGAGAGAAGGATTGAGAGAGAGAGAAAGTTAAAAAAAAAAAAAAAAACGAAGAGAGGGAGGAGCCGGGTTACAGAACCCAGCTCTCCCCTTCCCTTCTCCGTGACATTGGTTCAGGCCCGGCGGCGTGCCCGCCGCCTCGCCGGGCCTGAGCCCCGGCCGACGACCCCACCGGCACCGGGGGCGGCGTCCGGTGGGGTGCCGGAGAACAAAGAGAGAGAGAGGTGGGCGGAGGAGGAGAAAGAAGACTGTGAGAACCGCGGTCCGATCTTGGTTCGGGCCCGGCGGTGTGCTCGCCGCCTCGCCGGGCCTGGGCCTTGGTCGGAGACCTCCACCGGCGCCGGGCGTGCGTCCGGTGGAGGTCCGGCCGGCCATGGTGGCCGGCCGTGCCGCCGGCGTAATCCGTAAGCCGCGGGTGATAAGAGAGAAGAGAGAAATTAAAGGGAAAGAGGAGAGGGGAGGCCGGCCACGGCGGTGGCCGGCTCTGGCCCGGCCACCGGAGGCCGGACCACCCCGGATTGGCCGGCAAAGCGCCGGCGTGAGTTCGAGCCGCCGCGAGAGATAGAGAGAAGGTGAGTTAATAAATTGATGAGAGAGAGAGTGGGGGAGGCTGGCCGCGGCGGCGGCCGGCCACGGTCCGGCCAACGGCGGCCGGACCGCCTTCAATTTGGCCGGCGGCGGCCCTGGCCGCCGGCGCATCTCGGCTCCTCTGTTTCGTTTGAAACAGAGGAGCTGGGTTAAAATTAATGGGCCGCTGGGCCGTTGATGTTTGGGCCTTGTTGGGCCGTTTCTGAGCCCAGTTTGAGCAGCGTTTTGGGCCTTGTATCGGGCCGAGAATGATAAAATAAAATATGGCCCGAATCAGGATTTATTCTAGTTTCTGGGAATAATTTTATTTCCCTATTTGGGTGTATACATTGAGAGATATTCAAGCCCAAAGTTGGGCCCGTGAAGTGGTTTGGGTAGGATTTAAGAATTATTTTATAATTCAGATTTTAGGAATTTAATAATGAAAAATGATTATGTAGGTGCCCAGGAGTCCAATTAGCTGGGTTATCAAGTGAAATTCGTGTACTGTGGTAAGTAAGTCAAGTATTATTTTTATTATTTTGAACTGTGAAATTACAGTTAAATATAATTATGTTAATTTGGCAAAATCATGTTATTACTATGATAATATGTAATCATGATAATGACAGTAAAACTTTATGTGTCACCTCGGTTATCACATGACAGATTTATGACAGATGACAGATACCAGACCCTTCCTCTTAGGGGATGTTTAAGAGGGCTACACACATGACAGATGACAGATGACAGACACTGGTACCAGGACCCTTCCTCTTAGGGGATGTTTAAGAGGGCTACACATGATGTGTACATGACAGATGACAGATGACAGACACTGGTACCAGGACCCTTCCTCTTAGGGGATGTTTAAGAGGGCTACACATGATGTGTAATGTAGGATACATAAATAATGACAGTATAAACAATGTAATTGTTATTGAATTAAGCTAATTGATCTGATGACATGAACCTAATGATAGCCTGATAAATGAAATTTTGAAATTATATTAGGCTTACTTATTGAGTGTGAGCTCATAAAATTCTCATAATGTTTTTCAGAGCCTCAGGAATGAAGATGGATAATTGAGATAGAAGGAGTTTTCTATTAAGAAGACTTAGTTTTATCATTTTGATTTAGTTCAGATTTATTTGTAGGGCAGATAGCCCAAGACTGATAATTCTGGTTTGTAACAAATCATGGATATGGAATTTGCTTTATATTGATTTATGTGATAAGTTCAAGACGCCTTGCATGCCCGGCATGCGGCGGGTTGTCACCCTAGCTCAAATTTTTGGGTCTGGGGCGTGACAGCTTTAGTGGTATCAGAGCGGTTATGACAGTAGGGACATATACATGATGACACTTTAGGTAAAACACTAGAGTGACATAGAGACAAATTATAAATTAAAGGAATCTCAGAAATTATGCTTTGAAAGCCTAACAAATAATGTTTACAGTGATATTAATTACAACTAATTTATCAGGAGATAAGAATGGCACGTCGCACTAGAAGTCGACAAAATGATGAGAGTTCCCAGGTTGGTAATGCTGCCAACCAGGAGGACTAGAAGCCACCGAAGCTGCTGCCCCTCCTAATTCAGTTGAGACTGGTCAGCAGCAACCCCAGACCGAGATGCTTCAGGTTCTCTCGGGTATGATGCAGTCGATGCGGGACTTGCAGCACCAGATTTTACAGGCTTTGACTGCTCAGCCTACACACACTGCTCCGCAGACACAGCCTGCCCCTCCTATTCCACAGACTCAGCCCGACCCTACTACTCCACAGACCCAGCCTACTCCATCTCAATCCTGGGTAGGGATTGGCCGTAGCTTTGCAGACTTCAAGAAATTT
>UESW01003854.1:1793836-1967282 GCA_900491605.1 Calamus simplicifolius | reverse complement strand
AGGGTTACCTCAGAGGCAACATCGTCTGGACCACTCATATTGGTTGAATGGGGGTAAAACGCAAACAAATAAACAGGGGCTAAAAAAAGAGGGGAAAATCTCTATGGAAAGGATGAAGGAGGCGTTGCATAAGGAACGTCACCCTAGCCTTCTTTAAATAGCAAATCAGAAAAGAAACCCCAAATGTCAGAAAATTCCGATATGGGTGCCAGAAATAAAGGAGTCCCGTCACGTGGAGCTCCCACAATCGCATCTTGCGATAAACTAGGCGTCTTTTTCTCGAGCCACGACAAAAAATGATGACGAAACGATGATTTGTCGTTTACGAAATTATCATTACCTGACCCATCGGATTCCCCTGAATGAGGTTATTCTGAAATTCTACTCCCTATATCCGAATTTGCACTTCGGACTAGGGAGTGGGGGACATGTGATGAGGGGTAAAATTATCATTACACTAAGGCCTGTACACATCAACAATTAGGTCAGGTTCAATCCCAACATCTCGCTAGCTAGCTGTCATAGCCACCAAGTAGCGAAGATCAATCGCCTTTAGCAAGGTCGGATTGCCCCAGTAATACGAGCCATTCTCATTTCTCGGTAAGCCGAGGTATCCATACCTCGGCAATACGAGCCATTTTCATTTCTCGATAAGCCGAGGTATCCATACCTCGGCGATACGAGCCATTCTTATTTCTCGGTAAGCCAAGGTATCCATGCCTCGGCGATACGAGCCATTCTTAGTTTTTGGTAAGCCGAGATATCCATGCCTCGGCAATACGAGCCATGGTTATATCTCGGTAGCCCGAGGTATCCATACCTCAGCATCACGAGCCATGATTATATCTCGGTAACTCGAGCTGCCTTTATGCCTCGGAAAACCAAATTATCCTCTGCCTCGGCCAGACCGAAGCACACAAGATGCCTCTGCAGGATCCGGCATGGGAGAGTCCCTATTCGCTGAAACAGAATAAGATTCCAAATAAAGAAACATACCCAGGAGTGGCCTAGTGCTTACTCAATCATGGAATCCCAAGGCATCAGCCAGCTCTCCTAGCCGTCGATCCTCTAACTGACAAGATACAGATCCTACTAATCTCGTAACAAACTCGATTCGAATCCGTTTCAAATCATAACAACTTTCGGCCCCCACGACGCACCCATGGAATCAGGTGATCCTCTATAAATACCACAGCACTTCAACCTCTCAGGTACGTATGAATCACCTTACAAAAACTTCTATACATTCACTTGGCTTTACGGAATCGATTACTTCATTAGAGCTCTGATCGAGAGCTTGGAGGAAGATTCTTCTGTGAAAAGTCTTCTCCTCATATCTGTCTGCTGTGAATCTCCACTAACTTGAGCGTTGGAGGGTCCCCGCAGAGAACAACCCCAAGGAAATCCTTTGCGAGTGCAGACTGTCTTGTAGGTTTCATCCCGGACGTCGAGATCGGAGTTCGGACTTGGAGCCGAAAGCGCATCCGAGTCGGAGAATGGATTTCCGTGACAACAACTAGTATGATCGATGTGCATTTATCCTACCACTATGCTGGACGGCGAGTTGGCTGGCCTACTTGATCTAGGTCATTGGAGAAGAAGAAGAAGAAAAAGAGAGAAGAATGAGGTGGCCAACTTGTTTGAGGTGGTTGGATTTTTTTATCAAAAAGAAGGGATTAGAGGATTAGGGCATAGAAAAGTGCTTTTTATTAAGGAGTGAGAGAGAGTTCTATGTAAGCAGGATACCAATTAGGGCCTCCTAGCCACCATTAGCATTCCACAACATTAGTGGATTCCTTGCATCGTCACCAAATTTTAACGGCAAGGACTAAACTGAAACAAAAAGCAAAGTTCAAGGACATCTTAAAAAAACCTGAAAGTTTAGGGATAAAAGTAAAATACTTCCTTTGAGAGCTAAATATGTACTTTAACATTTTTTTTATTATTATTACTTCCTGACTCTTCATTTTTCTTCCCTTCTTTGATCATTGTTGGTGCGTCATTTTTTACCTTTTATTCTTGATGCATTAAAAAAAAGCAAATTAAAAACTTTTCTTATATAATAATTTTGATAAAAATAATATTTTTTAAAGAAAATTTTGATGTAAAATCTCATCTAAAGGGTAAGCATGTAGCATTTGTGCGAGATTTTATGATTAAAATAAAAATATTTTTTTATTATAATTAATATTTTAGAAAGAGCTATGATACTATAATTCAATCAATAAAATAGTAACTATAAAATTTATTTTTATTACAAATAAAATTTATATATATATATATATATATATATATATATATATATATATATATATATATATATATATATATATATATATATATTATATATATATAAAATATAGTTTGATAAAAAAATTTAAGCTTCAATCAGAAAATGATAATTTATAATGACCGTACAATGTAGGTTGGTGGTAGCAAGGTGTTATGGAAAAGATGAATATATCTTAAGAAGTTATATGGAAAAGTTATAATATAAAAGAAATAAATAATATATATCATAATTACTTTTCATTGTATAGAAAGTATGAATAAATTATTTTTTATCTAATATTGTTTACATACTTTTAAAAAAAATTTAAATTTGGATAACTTTGATACTCTCCGAAGAATAAGCCATGAAAAAATCTATTTTCATCAACAATTAGATTAATCAAGCCAACCCATTATTTTGTTTATAATGAGGTAACTTAAGTTGACCCAATAAATTTCGATCCAGGCTCAAATCTAAGCTCTGAATCTGAACAACGAAAGCACCAAATTTTCATCAGTATGTGCCGATTTGAGTTTGATCCATTGTTTTAGTCTAAATGAGCTAACTCAAGTTAGCATAATAGGTTTCAGATTAGACTTGAATCTAAGTTTTGAATAAGAGGT
This sequence comes from Calamus simplicifolius, assembly GCA_900491605.1. Lineage (NCBI taxonomy): Eukaryota > Viridiplantae > Streptophyta > Magnoliopsida > Arecales > Arecaceae > Calamus > Calamus simplicifolius. The sequence goes on along the minus strand of UESW01003854.1, from coordinate 1,964,387 downwards.
TTGTTACATTATTCCTTCATAATTATTTTTTTTAAATGCTACAGTATTTTTTAATTATTTTAAAAGTTTTTTTATGACGATCATACTATTCGGGCACGAGTCAAACCATGATATCAAAAAGTAATATCAAACATAAAACAGAAGGATAAAAGTTTTTATTGGACCAAAATCAGATATCCGTATGATGAGCAACGAAGGAAGCCATCCAGTCAGTAGCTGAGTTGGCTTTTCTATAAACATGATAACAATAAATCTCATTAACCAAATGGAGGGCTGATCTAATATCATGAATAAGAGAATTGATTGAAGATCGATTCTCAATATCCAGTCTAATCCGGTTAACGACTGTAGATTATCTTCAATATAATTTTTTTTAAAGCTATTCATTAGTGTTGATTGCTGGTAGTATTTTCATTAAATAAATTAATTATTGACCATTTCATAATTTTTTGTTTTTAATAAATTCTCAATTTCAATCTTTAAGTTTTTTATTATTATTTATATGCGCTTGTTGCCGCCGGGGTCTGTCCTCCGACTCGGGCGCGGCCGGTCTCCTGATATGGGCTTCCTCCTGGACGCACCTGCACAGAAGTCCTCATACGAGAGGCGTTGGGGGTGGCCCTCCGTGGAAGACCCTTCGACGCTCAAGTCAGCGGGGATCGACGATCAACATAAATGGGAAGAAGGATCCCTCTGGGGAGTCCCTCCAAGGGTGGCCAATCGAGAGCTCTGGGGGAGCGCCGACGAGCAGCAGTGAGGGAGAGTGAGTGTGTGTGGAAGTAAGCCAAGGGCCGTGAGCGCATACCTGAGAGAATCTGAGGATGTCGTATTTATAGGCAATCACCTGGATCTTGAGCGCCTTCTGGAAGGTTCAAAGGTTGTTAGGATACAAGAACGATTCGAATCAGACCGTTGTAAGGCCCGTGGGATCCGTATCTTGTTCGTTGAAGGATCAACGGCTGGGAGAACTCTTGATGGTCTGAGATCTGATAGATGAGTAGGTCCCAGGTAGTTATACTAGATCCTAGACCACTCCTCAATATGATTCTCTATTTGGGATTCTGTTACGATGGGCCTAGGCTCTCCCGCATCGGGTTCCACAGAGGTGAGTGTCGAGTCGGGGATTGCTCATGGAAGCCAAGCCATGGAAGCTCGGGGAAGCCAAGCCATGGGAGGCTCGGGGGAGCCGAGCTATGAAAGCTCGGGGAAGCCGAGCTATGGGAAGCTCGAGGAAGTTGAGCTATGGAAGCTCGTGGGAGCCGAGCTATGAAAGCTTGGGGAAGCCGAGCTATGGGAAGCTCGAGGAAGCCGAGCCATGGGAGGCTCGGGGGAGCCGAGCTATGGAAGCTCGGGGGAACCGAGCCATGGAAGGCTCGGGGGAAGCCGAGCTATAGGTAGCTCGGGGAGGCCGAGCTATAGGTAGCTCGGGGAAGGTTGAGCTACGGGTAGTTCGGAAAGGTTGGGCTATGGAAACTAGGAAAAACCGAGCCATGGGTCGCATGGCCTGCCGGACCACATTAGTTTAGCTTGTTCCTCGGGGCGTATTGTAGCGGGCGAGGGGATGGGGCTGATCTTAACCGCTTCGCACGGTTATCAACGCAATGATGATTCTACCCCTCAACACATGCCCCCCACTCCCTAGTTCGAAGTGTAGGTTCAGGCGTAGGGAGTATAGACCTAGGTGGCGCGATCCGAATGGGGGGACGCGTATTTGACAGCCTGCGCAATGATGCCCTAATTAATGCCGTGGGGCCGTCTTGCCTTTTGAGGTGGATACGTCATTCCTTAGGGGCGAAGGTAACGGCTGGGGAAGCGCCGCATGGGAAATCTCAATTTTCATGGCGCCCGTAGTGGCAGTTCCGGACGCCTAGGTTGAGATGCCTCGCCCTCGCCCTGAGGCGGTTTCAATTGGAAAAATGGGTCATGGCGGTGCTATCCCTATTTATAGTGCCCTTTTCGCTTTCCCTTAGAGAACTTTGTCTTTCCATTTCTGCTGCGATCTTGCTCAGCATCTTTTGTGATTGAAGATATGGTGAGCCCAAGTGACCAGGCTTCGGAGGTGACCTTGGCGGACCTGGAGCGGATACGCCGCTTGTACAAGATCCCCCAAGATATGGTCTTGTTGCTGCCGATGGCTGAGGATATGGTGACATCCGGATTAGGGGATGGGGCGTTCTGCTATGAGGAAAGTTTGAGGGCAGGTCTCCGATTCCCTCTTCATCCGTTGGTGCGGGAGGTGATGAAGTTCTACAACATATGCTTCACCATGGTGGCTCCCAACAGCTGGAGCAACCTCATCGGGTTTATCTCGTTGTGCAAACGCCTCGGAGTGACCGCGACCCTTTCGATATTCAGGGTGTGTTTCAATCTGGTCTCCGGGAGGGCCTCAGAATGGCCTTACATCGGTCCCCGAAGATCCTTCAAGATGATATCGGATAATCCGTCGTCGATAAAGGAGTGGAAGTCGCGGTTCTTCATAGTCGAGGGGAATATTGGTTTGGGCTTCCCTCGGGTATGGGGACAGTACGTGAAGGATCCAGAAGCGCACCCGGAGTTAACCGAGTCGGAGAAAAGGGATCTGATCGTGCTGTGCGGCAGTCGGGCGCTCCCAGCCAGCGTTCTCCTATCAGAGGACGCTCTCTTTGCGGCCGGATTGAGCCCCGTCGATCCCAGCAGTGAGTATTACTCCGTGGTTGATAGTTTAGCATGGCTCCATTTTTTATCTATGTGCGAACTAATTGGTGAATCATGTTTCCCCTACAGCTGAAAGGTCGGCGCTCGCGGATCAGATGAGGGAGGAGCTGGGAAAGCACCATAGGAGATCTGGCTCCAGCAGCAAGCATCGGTCCGAGAAGAGGTCCGCCCTTCTGGCTCCCGCTCTAGGGGGATCGGGGGAGTCGGTGATGACCGGCGCTCCTTGTCGCCGCGGGCCGAAAGTACTGAAGTTCCGACGGCGCATGATCTTTCGGCGCCGGAGGAGGGTCTGTCCGGGGGCAAAGACCGGGAAGTTGCAGGGGTTTCAGAGGAGGCTGCTGAGGTTTCCTCCCCTCCCGTTGTTGTTTGTCTGACGATGGCGAAGGAGAAACACCAGTTGGCTTGGGGGCCCCCGTGGGCGAGGCGGTTCGGCCTCCCTCATTGGAGGCCAGTGGCTCGGCGAGGTTACAAGCGGAGGTGGGAGCGACCTCCGCTTCCATCAAGGCAGGGGAAGAGGTTGTGGCTGCTGAGGTTCGGCCTGGGTCGCTGGCAGGAGAGCCAGCAGGCGACGAGGAGATGGTCGAACCTGCCGAACCAACGATCGAAATTTGCGGGGGGCTTTCTGGCAAAGGGCCTTCCGCCGAGGCACAGGAGGCTCTGGGGGGAGCCAAAGAGTCTGTTGTGGGCAGGGGGATTTCTGAGGAGATAGGAGCAGAAGAAGAGGAGGAAGGAGAAGGAGGGGAGCTGGCGAGCGAAGGGGATGCTCCGGTTGGGGCTCTCCTCATCGGAGTCGAAATGCCCGAAGCTTCTCAAGCGAGGGCCCTGGTGGCGGAAGCTGGCCTATCGAGGAGCTTATGGGTTGCGGGTGTCCAGGCTGGCTCCCTGGGCACAGATTTCCACTCACGCGACCCAGAAGTGAGCGCCAGGTTCTCGCTCTAATAGTCCGCGTTCCAAAGGGGGGAGAGTTCCTCAACAGGAGGGGGTCATCCGGAGGACCTTGTTGAGATAGCCTTCCGTCGCACCGGGGTGCTGAGTGAGGCTTTTCTTCTCCCCGAGATTGACGATCTTTCTCTCACAAGGATCGCTACAGACTACGCGTCTCAGGTAGGTTGTCGCACTAAAGTTGGGTCTTTAGTCGGTTAGTTCGACTATGTTTTTTATGCGTGTAATCCTTTTTTGCAGAATGCCCTGATCATGAGGGCACTGAAATGGCGCTTGCATCTGGCTGTTGGAGCTTGGGCTCGGGCCCGCTACGAGGCCGATCACTTCAAGGAGAGGGCAGATTCCATTGACAAGCTCTCTCGAGCCCTAGTGGTCCTCCAGAGGGAGCTCGGGGAGGCTTGCAGGATTCTTGCGGTTGAGAGGGAAAGAGCCCCTCGACTCATCGTGCAGGTTGGTGAACTCCAGAGGGAGCTTGGGGAGACTCACAGGATTCTCGCGGTTGAGAGGGAAAGAGCCTCTCAACTCACCATATAGATAGGTGAGCTCCAAGGCTTCCGTGAGCAATCCGAGAAGGCTAGTCTGGAGCTTTCTCAGGCCAGGGCGGAGCACGAGAGCAAGGTCAAATCCATGCAACTATTCTTTGATAAGAGGTGGGACCAGCTGAAAGCTAGCCATGCCGAAGATAAAGTCAGCTGGAGCAAAAGGCTCGAGGAGGAAGAGCATAAATGCCGGCGGCAGCAGGACCACCTCACCCGCCTAAACAAAGAGCTCGCCGATACAAAGGATCGGCTAGAGTGGTCGGATGAACGAGCTGCCCAACTATCTGACGAGCTTGACTTTACCCATCAAGAAATTGGAGATACCCAGTCTCGGGTGGATGAGCTAAAAGAAAGCCTTCGCCAGAACCAATCGGCTAAGTCTAGGGCTCTCAACAGGGTCCAAGTGCTGGAGGGTGAGCTAGCCCAGCGGAAGGAGCAGGTAGGGCATTATTTGTTTCACTCATTTTGATCTTTCGACTTTCGCTTTACTTGGCTTTTTGCCTGCAGTTGAACAGGGTTAGCCAGGAATTTCAGGGGCGGTTAGCGGCGTTCGGAGAAGAGGCGGCCTCGAGGCACCGAAGGATCTCCGAATTGGAGAAGCAATTAGCTGAGGCAAATGCGTGGGCCTCTTCGGCGGTGGAGGAGTACAAGAAATCCACCGAATTTGCCGACGAATGCAGGGCGGCCTGTGCTGACGCATTTCAGCTTGGCGAAGATGAGGCGCGGGCTAAGGTTGCCCAGGCTTATCCTGACCTGGACTTGTCCTGCATGGAGGCCGAGCATTATGAAGCGTGCACCCCGGGAGTCGAGGAGGATGAGTATGAAGAAATATCTGATGTCGACCTTGAAGCTATTCTGGGAGTCGATGCGGCTACCGAGGTATCCCGACGTGATACCTTCGAAAAGGGGGGGCCAAGTGATGCCCCTGCTGGCGCTGCCACAGGAGATGCTGGGATTGATCCCAAGTCCTGACCCTTGGAGGGCTATGTGTATTTTTTCTTTTGTTTTGTAGTTCAACTGGAAATCAATAAATGGATCAACCGTTTTTCATTTGCTTGTCTTCCCTGGTGGTTTTGTCTCGAATTTTGAAGGAACATTCTAGTAGAGGCCAAGGCATAGGGATTGCCCCGACGGAAGGGTTGAGCGACAACATAGCCCGGCATAAAAGGAGGTTGAGAGATGATTCCATTCGGCTTAGGCCGAATGACGCGGTGGTTCGACCGAGTCCGAAGAATGAGATAGTTCGGCTAGGGCCGAGGGATGGAGTAGCTCGGCTAGGGCCGAGGGACAAAGTAGCTCGGCTAGGGCCGAAGAATGAAATAGCTCGGCTAGGGCCAAAGAAGTCCATCTTATCAGTGATCAAACTGAGATTGCACCCTCGACGAAAAGAGGGGAGTTCGTCCCCAAACTGGGGGTTCGCTGAAACATCGTTGTCATCTCTTTATTCTTTTTTGGTGAAAAGATGGTTCTGCCTTCACATCTATTTATTACCCCTACCAGTGCTTTATCTTTTCCAAGGCAGGCCGATTCTCGTTTCACCAAAGTAGGTGGTACGGCCCTGTGGCCAGCAAAAGGTCGCCTGGCAATTTTCGATGAGCCTTTATTGTGTCGACCATTTCCAATGTAGGTAGCTTTGACTTGCGGTGTTAGTGCTCATTTGCCATTGGAGGATGTTGTTTTCGCAGGACGATCTCCGGATCTGCCAGTATCCGCAAGGTTGGCGGACGGTTTTATGCATTTAAGGCTCGTGATCCAGGGTTAGAAGTAATCTTTTGGCATGCGTCATGGTTCGGGCGACGTGCCTGGCGCGCATTGGGAGGCATTGTTTTCATTTTAGGAGGCCATGTGGTGGCGTAGGCTTGGCGTTTTAAGTCTCGAGGCTTTCTGATAGCTGTTCCCGGCTCGTCTTTGCCTATAAAAAGAGGGAAGGAGGGTTGTGTTGGGCCATCCCGAAACTTTCTTTCCTGTGAATCATGAAGATACTCGTGATGCCTGTCTCTCTAAGGTTTAGAGTGGGAGAACCGAGCTTGTCTCCTGGAAGTCGCTGCTATCCTCCGGACAGCTGGGGTGACAAAGGAGCTGCTGAGGGGTGGCTTGCCCTCAAGAAAGGAGCTCTGGAGATCGTATGGAGAGCACATAAGAGGTCCACAGAGATCGCACGGAGAGCGTACATATACGCTTCCCGTGTGTCCTTTGTGGTTCCCCCTTGGGGACTTATGGTAGGAAGTGTACGCGGGCTCCCCATGGGTTACGTGAATTTTGCCTCCTCCCCTGGTTTGGATTCCTGGGCTTGCCTGCCCAGGGAAACTTTTGCCACATGGGGAGGGGGTGATGGTGTATCGCCTGCGGGTACCTTGCCTTTGAGTTTGAGCAAGGTGGAGCGGTACACACCCGATTTGGGGAGCGCTCTGGTGCCAGGATCTACGAGCTTCCTTCCTACTCGTCGGGGGGCCTCTCGGTTGGATGGTTTGGGGTAATATCCCGTCCACCCTTTCCGATTTTTCTGATATCTCGGTTGGATCACCGAGATATCATTATTAACCGAAGCTGGTCGCAACGGTTGGGCCATGTCGTCCGCCCATTATCGGCTCGGGCTGACTGGTTCGTGGTTTGTCCGATTTATCAGATCGTACGCCGGAGCATCATAGTCGCCCGGAGTTGCTTTGGGCAGTTTGCACGAGTTTTGTACCCGTTTTTATTTCATGCATTTCAATGCACTTGTAATGCTTTCAGGCGGTTGTAATCGGTTTCGATGGCAATGAAATAAAGAAAGTTTTGTTCTTTCTCTTAATTACCGTCTCTTTTGCGCCAAGAGTTGTTGTTGTTGGCAATGAAATGAGGCGTAAGGATATCTCGTTCGTTCTTTGGACGAGGATCCCGCGCTGCCCAACCTAGTCGGGGCTCGTAAGCTGTCCGAATTCAGACGGAAATTTGGAGATTGTCTGGCGGTGGAACATATTCCTTAACTTTGGCTGAAGCTCAGAGATTTATTACTCGACCTTGCTGATGTTCGGAGATTTATGGCTCGGCCCTGCCGAGATTCGGAGATTTATGGTTCGGCCCTGCCGAGGTTCAGAGATTAGTGGTTCGGCCCAGCTGAGATTCGAAGATTTATGGCTCGGCCCTGCCGAGGTTCGAAGATTTATGGCTCGGCCCTGCCGAGGTTCGAAGATTTGTTACTCGGCCCAGCCGAGGTTCGGAGATTTGGAGCTTGGAGAGATGATTTAGTCTCCACTGCGAGTCACGATACCCGGTTCCTGTGAGACTTGGTGAGGAGTGTCAAGGTGGAATGGGCTGCGCAGGAGTACACCCATCATTTATGATTTGGCTACTCCCAAGGAGAGTGAATCATCGTCAGGCACCGGCGCTCTTTCTTTTTCGTATTTTCCAAGGGGCGGCCAATTTAAGGCAGCTTGAGGAGTATCGAGGGCATTTACTGCGCGAGGGTACGGTAGATCGGGAGGAACCCTGTCTCTAGAGAAGGAGGGGAGTTCCCGAGCAATTCATCGATGTTTACCGATCTTCCTCGAGAGGGGGCACGGCCCCTCGGGCCCTGCTGTCGCCAGCTAAAGCGGCGACACGTGGCAAATTCTCAGGGTCAGTATTTATGGCCCGACTGATCAAGGTACTCGCCTGAGGAGTATAAATACAGGTGAGAGGGGTGCCAGCATTCACCGTCCTTTTGATTAGCCTCTCAACAGCTCTCGATATGGCTTTTCAAGGTGGAGAGCAATCATCCAATGGATTAGGTGTAGCGATCAACGGTCATGGGGGCTCCGAGGGGAGTCGCCCCACCGTCATGGTTGACGGTATGGCCATGGCGTCAGCCTTCGCAAGCCACGAGCAGCTTGAGAAGGCAGTTGAGGAGTACCTTGTCGTTTCCACGAGGGAGACCGAGGCCCTTCGCTGGGTCGTTCGTCGGCAGGAGGAGGAGATTACGTCCCTCCATCAACGAGTCGCCGAGCTGTCCCGGCGTTTGGAAGACCCAGCAGCACCTGGTGGGAGACGGTAGGCCCCTGCGAGGGTCACTTTCTTTTTTTATGTATTTTTCTCCTCTTTTTGTATTTACTTTTCCAATCAATAAAAAAAGGCCTTTTTTGACAACCTCTTGTTCTCTGAGATCATCGTTTAGCTCATAGAAGAAGAAAAACCACTTGTTTCTGGTTGAACTGTCGGGGGGCCTGGGTGGCTCCATTGGTTTACGCGCTGAGTCATGATCTCATCCGTCGGGCAAGATAGGCGTTTGGTTGGTAAGGTTCCAGGGACTTAGCAGCAGGGGGAATTCCTTGGTTTTTGTCTGGGGCCCGCGGGCGACCGTGTAGGGCCTGCCAAGGCCTAAAGGCGCATACTTTGTGTCTGTCAGTGGTTTTGCAAAGCGTGCATTTTTTCAAACCGGCCGAAGTTCTAGGGACTATTCGGAAGTCCTTCGGCTTTAATCGGGGTTTGCATGCTTCGGTTTTTACCGGGGCTTTATGCACTCCGGCTTTAGCCAGAGCTCTAGAATTCGTCGCTAGGTCTAAGCGAGATTCGGAGACTCGTTGCTCGGCCCAGCCGGGATTCGGAGAATTATGGCTCGGCCCTGCCGAGGTTCGAAGATTAGTTGCTCGGCCCAGCCGAGGTTCAAAGAATTGTTGCTCGGCCTAGCCGAGGTTCGGAGAATTATTGGGCCGAGGTTCGGAGAATTATTGCTTGGCCCAGCCGAGGTTCGGAGAATTGTTGCTCGGCCCAGCCGAGGTTCGGAGAGTTGTTGCTCGGCCCAGCCGAGGTTCGGATAATTATTGCTCGGCCTAGCCGGAGAATTGTTGCTCGGCCCAGCCGATGTTCGGAGAGTTGTTGCTCGGCCAAGCCGAGGTTCGGAAATTATTGCTTGACCCAGCCGAGGTTCGGAGAGTTGTTGCTCGGCCCAGTAGAGGTTCGGAGAGTTGTTGCTCGGCCCAGCCGAGGTTCGGAGAGTTGTTGCTTGGCCCAGCTGAGGTTCGAAGAATTATTACTCGGCCCTGCCGAGGTTCGGAGAATTATTGCTCAGCCCAGCCGAGGTTCGGAGAATTGTTGCTCGGCCCAGCCGAGGTTCGAAGAATTTCCTGCTTGAACAGGTAACTCGGTCGTGCCGAGGATTAGTAAGTAGCATCTGTTTCTTTTCACAATTTTTGGCGATATAATGTGTGGTGATTCACGTCAGAAATTATGAAACAAGTGCCGACAAAAATTTAAGGAGGCAAGCCTGTAGGGGGCGTACCCTACTGATAATACTTACAGAGATTGTCCGAATTCCATGTCCGAGGGATGGATTTTCCGCCTAGATCTTGCAGCTTGTAGGTCCCCGGTTCGACGATCTCCGCTACTTGGTAAGGGCCTTCCTAGTTTGGTGCCAGCTTTCCTTGCTCCAGCGGTTTGGAGACAGATGCTTTCCGGAGAACAAGGTCGCCAGGCAAGAAAGCTTTCCCTTTGACTATGGAGGCATGGTAGCGGGCCACCCTTTGCTGATAGGCAGCCACTCTAATCCGAGCTTTCTCTCTAACCTCCTCTACTAGGTCGAGGTTGGTACGGAGCTGCTCATCGCTGGCTTACTCCAAGTAGCTTTCCACCCGCAGAGAAGGAAGCCCTATCTCCATGAGGATAACGGCCTATGTGCCGAAGGCCATCCGGAATGGGGTTTTGCCTATGGGTACTCTCGGGGGTGGTGCGGTAGGCCCACAGGACATGGTGTAACTCGTCTGCCCATCTGCCTTGGGCTCTGGAAAGTCGAGCTTTGATCCCTTGAAGCAGAGTTCGATTGGTTACTTCGGTCGCTCCGTTGGCCTGTGGGTGCCCGATCGAGGTAAGGCGGTGGTGGATCCCGTGTTCCTCGCAGAATTGGCAAAACTTCGGATTGTCAAATTGCCTGTCGTTGTCGGTGATTATAGTGTGCGGGAGGCCGAAGCGGCAGATGATGGACCTCCATACGAAATCCTTGGCCCGTGCTTCGGTTATTTATGCAACTGCCTCCGCCTCGACCCATTTAGTGAAGTAGTCGATGGCAACGAATAAAAATTTCCGCTGCCCCATAGCGAGCAAAAACGGGCCGAGGATGTCCATCCCCCACTTGGAAAAGGGCCAGGTGGAGGAAATGGGGACCAAGCTGGCGGAGTGAAGCCTCTGAATACTAGAATGTCTTTGGCAGGGGTCGCAAGCTCGGACAAGATCGTCTGCATCCTTCTGCATGGTCAGCCAATAGTAGCCTTGACGCAGCACCTTGTGACATAGGGACCGGCTTCCCAGATGGTTGCCCTAAATCCCCTCATGTACTTCGCGGAGGGCATAATCTGCTTCAGACGGACGAAGACACCTGAGCAATGGCATGGAGAAGGATCGTTTGTAGAGTTGATCGTCGATCAACACATAATGGGTGGCCTGCAGCTTTAACCTTCTTGCCTCCCTTCGATTGGCCGAGAGCGACCCTTCCTTGAGGTACCTCAGGATGGGGTCAAACCATGATGGTTCGGCCTCAACTTGCATCACCCGGTCGGCTTCCACGATACTGGGTCTCTCCAAGGTTTCCAGGTGGAACTTTTGTTTGGCGTCCATTGACTCCGTGGTTGCCAGCCGAGACAGCAGGTCGGCACGGGCATTTTCAGATCTAGGAATATGAATAATCTCAAACTCGGGAAAATGGGAGAGTAGGCTCTGCACCTCTTGAAGATATCGGATCATGTTTGGTTCTCGAGCCTCAAACTCCCCTCGGACGTGACCTGCCACCAGCTGGGAGTCGGTGAAGGCATTTAGTTTTTCCACCTTAAGGGTACGGGCGATCCGGAGACCGACCAACAGGGCTTCGTACTCAGCTTCGTTGTTGGAGGCTGCGAAGGAGAAGCGGACACCATACTCAAAAGTTTCCCCCTCCGGGCTAGTGAGGACCAAGCCCGCTCCGGAGCAAAGAGCGTTGGATGACCCATCGACATGGAGGAGCCACCGGGCACCAGATTTTGGTTTCTCAGGGGAGTCGGGGGTGGAGCCGTCTTCTGGGATGGTACACTCAAGGAGGAAATCGGCTAGCACCTGAGCTTTGATGGCCGGGCGAGGCTGAAAATGGATGTCATGCTCGTTCAGTTCGATGGCCCACTTAGTCATTCTCCCTGACGTCTCTGGACGGTGGACCACCGCCTTGATGGGTTGGTCAGTCAGGACTATCACAGAATGCGCTTGAAAATATGGCCGCAACCTCCGAACTGAGGTGATCAAGGCCAACACCATCTTTTCAATCCGGCTATACCTTGTCTCCGCGTCACGGAGTAGCTTGCTGACATAATAAATTGGCCTCTGGACCTTGTTTTCTTCTCTGACCAGTACCGAGCAAACGACACCTTCCGAAACAGCCAGATACAGGAATAGTGTCTCGTCAGGATTTGGACTGCTGAGGAGTGGGGAGGAGCCGAGGTACTTCTTGAGATCCTGGAATGATTTTTGACACTTAGGGGTCCATTGGAAGTTCTTAGCCGACCGGAGAGTTTTGAAGAAGGGGAGGCATCTTTCGGCCGAGTGCGCCACGAAGCGGTTGAGAGCCGCTATCCTTCCGGTTAGGCGCTGGACTTCTTTAATGGATGCCGGGGGCGCCATCTATTGAAGAGCTTGGATCTTCTGGGGTTAGCTTTGATACCCCGCTGGGAGACCATGAAGCCGAGGAATTTCTCGAAGTTAACGCCGAAGGCGCACTTAGTCGGATTGAGCTTCATATGATACTTGCGGAGTGTTGCAAAGCTCTCCGAGAGGTCCCCGATGTGCCGTGATGCTTCTTTGCTCTTGACCAGCATGTCGTCGACGTATACTTCCATGTTCCGGCCGATTTGTTCTTTGAAGACCTTGTTGACCAGCCTCTGGTAGGTGGTGCCTGCATTTTTAAGACCGAAAGGCATAACACGGTAACAGTAAGTACCTCGGTCAGTTATGAAGGCGGTCTTTTCTTCATCTTCGGGGGCCATCCGAATCTGGTTGTAGCCGGAGTAGGCATCCATGAACGTCAGCATTTGATGACCCGAGATGGCATCCACAAGTTGATCAATCCGAGGAAGAGGGAAGCTATCCTTTGGGCATGCTTTGTTGAGGTCGGTGAAGTCGATGCAGATCCGCCACTTGCCGTTCGACTTCTTCACCATGACAACATTTGACAGCCAGTTCAGGTAATTTACCTCCCGGATGAAGTTTGCCTTGATGAGTTTATCGACCTCCTCTTTGATAGCCCTCTGCCGTTCTAGGGCAAAGCTCCTCTTCTTTTGCTTGACGGGTCGGTACATCTCATCCATGTTAAGGTGGTGGACGAGAACTTCGGGGCTGATCCCTGGCATGTCGGAGGCAGACCAGGCGAAGACATCGGCGTTGCTTCAGAGGAATTTGATCAACTTGCACCGAGGTTCACCTTTTAGCAGCGACCCAATCTTTATGGTTCGGTCGGGACGAGCCTCGTCCAGTGGCACTTCCTCCAGTTCCTCGGCCGGTTCTCCCCATTGCTCGGTGAAGTCCTCCCGAGCGTCCAGCCCGTCAACTTCCGGCATTCTAGACTGAAGGCTGGTGACGAAGCACTGTCGAGCCATAGTTTGGCTCCCTCGGACGACACCAATTCCTCGCCCGGTGGGAAATTTCATAGATAGGTGTGAGATGGAGACGACAGCTTTGAGAGACATCAGGCCGGGTCTTCCAAATATGGCATTGTAGGGCGACCTGAGCTTAGTCACTAGGAAGTCCGTATGAACAGTGGCCACAAGGGGCCAGGTTCCTGCCCGAACTGTTAAGGTCACGACCCCTTCCAGGACGATGATATCGCCGGTGAACCCCATTAGGGTGGAGTCCACGGCTCGGAGGTTTTCCATGAGCAATCTCATCTTGGCGAACACATCAAGGTACAAAACGTTCACGGAACTTCCACTATCAATAAGGATCCGGCTTACATCATAGTTATTCAAATTGAGGGATACAACCAGTGCGTCGTCATGTTGGAACTGTATCCCCTGGAGATCCTCGTCAGAGAAGGAGAGTTCGCCCGTTCGTGCTCTCTTTGGTGTCGAGCATTCGTCATCATTTCTGGAGCTCGAGCCGCTGGCCTCTTCAATCATGTTAATATGGCCGATCACGGGCGGATTGGGAGGAGGAGGAAGCTGCTGAGGCTCGGGCTGGCGGTCACCTCCTTGCCCTGGCTCAGGCGCCCTCCTGAACTGGTTCAGCCGGCCTCGCTGGATCAGCCTCTCAATTTAATTTTTCAGCTGCCAGCATTCTTCAGTGTCGTGGCCGTGCTCCCGGTGATAGCGGCAGTATTTGGTGGGATCCCTCCGAGTTGGGTTCCCTCGGAGAGGGGCTGGCTGGGGGAGCTAGCGCTCTATCTCCATGAGGATCTGTGCCCTGGGCACAGTCAGCGGAGTGTACCGGTCGAACCGCCTGGGTGGGCTCCGGGAGCGATTTCTTGGCGGCGGCAGGGGAGCTCTCTGGCGACGAGGCGGGCTTGGCTGACGGACAGGTCGGTGCCTATCAGAACCTTTAGGTTCTTTCTTCTTCGCCAGCTCGGCGCAGGCAGCTCTCTGTGACTCCTCGACCCTGGCGTATTTGTCTGCCAGAGCCATCATATCGGAGAGGTTTGGGGGGTAGCTGACTTCCATCGCTAGGTAGAAGTTGCTCTCCTTCAAAACTCCCCCCGCTAAGGTGGACATAGCCATCTCATGATTAAGATGGTCTACCTCCAGTGTGGCCTTGTTGAAGCAGCCAAGGTAATTCCTCAAGGACTCCCCCTCTCTCTGCTTAACTTCAGAGAGAGAGTTGGACCTCCGCCGGTGACGACGGCTGCTGACGAACTGTCCAATAAAAAGATGGCTCAGCTCGTTGAATGAGTCAACGAAACCTGGTTTCAAGGCGTTAAACCAGGTTCGGGCAGATCCTCTGAGGGTGGAAGGGAAGGCGCGGCAGAGGATCGCGTCGGATGCTCCGTTGAACATCATTATTGACCGGAAGCTGCTGAGATGATCATCCGGGTCAGAAGAGCCGTGGTAGGGCTCAATGGCGGGTAGCTTGACATGGGAGGGAATCAGTTCCTCCATGATCCCTTTGGAGAAAGGGATGCCCTGCTCCGCCTTGGGTTGAGGCGGATGGGCCTATTTGGCGGCGTCTAGCTCCTGACGCATCTCCCAAATTTGTCGACGGATCTCCTCTTCAGATGTAAGAGGAGGAGCTGGGCGAGGAGAGCGCAGGGACGACGTCGAATCATGGCGGGAGGACACCGGGGAGAGGGTCCGGGCCTGCCGGGATCTGGGGGGATCCCTGTTGTAGCCACCTCGTGGGACCGGTTTGTCCCCTTTGGGTTGGTGTGGGGGGTCTGCAGCTTCATGCGGACCAGAGGAGGAGCTGGCCGAAGAGAAAGGAGCTGCGGCCTCCTCGTGAAGGCGTGGAGTAGGGGCAGTTGCGAAGCGCTCCTGAACCAGATGGGTCAGGGCTTGGACCTGCTGGACCAGCGTGGCGAACTGAACCTGGGTCACCGGGATGGCTGGCGGCGACGGGGTCTCGACTGGTGGCGGCTGTGGCGCCGCGTTGCTTGTCGGATCAGGCCTTTGAGAGACGACCTGGTCCTGGGCTTCAGAGGTTGCTCTTCTTCGATTAGCCATTGGAGAGGTTCCACTCCAGATCGAGATCCTTGTCTCCTTCTTCAAGTTTTGATGGGACTTGAGGCCCTTCCTCTAGCGCCAATCTGTTGCCGCCGGGGTCTGTCCTTCGACTCGGGCGCGGTCGGTCTCCTGATCTGAGCTTCCTCCTGGGCGCACCTGCACAGAAGTCCTCACGCGAGAGGCATTGGGGGTGGCCCTCCACGGAAGACCCTCCGACGCTCAAGTCAGCGAAGATCGACGATCAACATAAATGAGGAGAAGGATCTCTCTGGGGAGTCCCTCCAAGGGTGACCAATCGAGAGCTCTGGGGGAGCGCCGACGAGCAGCAGTGAGGGAGAGTGAGTGAGTGTGGGAGTAAGCCAGGGGCCGTGAGTGCATACCTGAGATAATCTGGGGATGTCGTATTTAAATGCAATCACCTGGATCTTGAGCACCTTCTGGAAGGTTCGAAGGTTGTTAGGATACAGGAACGATTCGAATCAGGCCGTTGTAAGGCCGGTGGGATCTGTATCTTGTTCGTTGAAGGATCGACGGCTGGGAGAACTCTTTGATGGCCTGAGATCTGATAGATGCGCAGGTCCCAGGTAGTTATACTAGATCCTAGACCACTCCTCAATATGATTCTCTGTTTGGGATTCTGTTATGATGAGCCTAGGCTCTCCCGCGTCGGGTTCCACGGAGGTGAGTGTCGAGTTGCTGATTGCTCATGGGAGCCGAGCCATGGGAGGCTCGGGGGAAGCCGAGCCATGGGAAGCTCGGGGAAGCTGAGCCATGGGAGGCTCGGGGGAGCCGAGCTATGGAAGCTCGTGGAAGCCGAGCTATGAAATATCGGGGAAGCCGAGCTATGGGAAGCTCGGGGAAGCCGAGCCATGGGAGGCTCAGGGGAGCCGAGCTATGAAAGCTCGGGGGAGCCGAGCCATGGGAGGCTCGGGGGAACCGAGCCATGGGAGGCTCGGGGGAAGCCGAGCTATAGGTAGCTCGGGGAGGCCGAGCTATAGGTAGCTTGGGGAAGGTTGAGCTACGGGTAGTTCGGAAATGTTGGGCTATGGAAACTCGGAAAAACCGAGCCATGGGTCGCACGGCCTACTGGACCACATTAGTTTAGCTTGTTCCTCGGGGCGTATTGTAGCGGGTGGGGGGATGGGGCTGATCTTAGCCCCTTCGCATGGTTATCAATGCAATGATGATTCTACCCCTCAACAGCGCTTTATCGGTTCAATCAATCATCCTTTCAATCAATTTGATGAGTTAAAAAAAAAAGTGAACTGGAACAATAAATATTACGAGTAGGGCTGTAATTGAGTCGAGCCTTACGAGCTACTAGAGGCTCGGTTCGATAAAAGCTCATTTGTGTTCGGCTCGTCATGTAAATGAGCCGAGCTTGAGCTGCATTTTAGAGCTTGTTTGATAAACGAGCCGAGCGTGAGCATGAGAGCAGATTCAATTTGGAGCTCGCGAAATAGCTCAATTAAGAGCTCATGAGATGGCTCAATTAGAAGCTCACAAACTGGCTTGATTAGGAGCTCATAAACACGATGTTCTTTTATCTTCTATGTCTTTTCATCTTTTTTGATTACTTTTTGGATTTAAGAATCAAGTTTTTTTTTTTTTTCTCAAGCCGAGTTTTAAATAAGCTTAATTTGAGTCGAGCTTGAAACGAGCTCAATACAAGCTCAAATTTAAAACGAACTTTTTTTTGAGTCAAATTTATCAAGCTTTCTGATAATACCAAACGAACGAGCTTTAGTCAAGCTCAAATTAAATCTAAGCTTTTTATAATTAAGATTAAATTAAGCTTAAATAATATTTTTTAAATTAAAATAAGCTTAAGTTTGAGTATTTGCTAAGGAGCTAAGTTGAGCATGAAAAAGTTGGCTCGGCTCGGCTCGATTGCAGCCCTTCGGCGCCTTAGGAGTGAGAGAGTACGACGATTTATTTATATCTTAACCTTCGGCTTCCCCCGCACGCTGTCTCGGACTGCACGAATCTTGAGGCTGTGTGACTTTTCCCAGCTGCGAGAAAGCTAAGCCAAAGCGGTCGACTCTCTCTCTTCCCAAACCCAAACCTCCCCTTCTCCTCTTCCCTCCCGCCGGCGCTGGCGCCGCCCGTCCACTGTCGATCACCACCCATCGGTCCTTCCCGGCGACCGAACTCGCTCCCAGACACCGGATGCCGGACATCTTCTCTCCCTTAATACAGGGTGAGGCCTTTTCCCCATCTTCGTGATCTTCTGCTCCAACTTCGTTGATTCGTTCCAGCCGAGCTTCTCATCCCGCTTCTGTCTCTATCCGAGGGTTTCTTCACCATCCAAAAGGCTAGGGCTTTTGCACCGGACTCCAGACCAGTAACGAATCGGACTCGAGCGTTTTTTTTTTTTTTTTTTCAGGTTTCAGAAAAGGCTGTTGCTTTTGCCCCATCTTCTTGATCTTCTGTTCCAACTTCGTTGATCTGTTACAGCCGAGCTTGTTATCCCGCATCTGTCTCAGATCCCTAGGCTGGAAGTGTATCCGAGGGTTTCTTCACCATCCAAAAGCTAGGGCTTTTGCACCGGATTTCAGGTTAGTTACGAATCGGACTCGAGTGTTTATTTATTTATTTATTTTTAGGTCTAAGACAAGGCTTAAGAAAATGTTATATCGTTTATGCAATTCTCGATAGTTTGGAGAATATTTTGTTGTTTATCGGATTTAGGTTTCTGATTTCTTATCGATTTTGAAATAATTTTTAAAAAAATATAAGTATTTGTAATTTGAGTATCAGACTTAATCCTAAATAGAGCAGAGTGGAGGAAGCAGATTCATGTAGCCGATCCCATATAGTTGGAAAATGGCTTAGATGAGTTGAGTTGAGTTTATTTCTTATCAATTTCAATTCAAATTTGGAACTTTCCATGTCTATGCTGCGAAGCTGTTTTAAGAATCCAGGGGTTGATTCAGTGATTTAGTGGAAGTTAAATTAGATTCTTGTGCTTGATTTTTTGGTTCAGTAATACCGAGCTTGCCGCTGAAAAGGAATACTAATATCAGGATTATGGGCGATTTAAGGGACCAAATGGCCGTGTTGAGACGATGGCGCTATTCTTGTTTTTGTTTATATTAGTTTCCCTTCTGGACCTGTTAGCTTTCACTTGAAAGGTTTTGTCTTTCCATTGGCATTCAAAGGACCTATTTCTCTGATTGAGTTGTTGTTGATGACTTATCATTCTGCTCGGACCGTATATTTTACTTAAATGGGCAGATCAGCTTCCAAAATATAGAAGCAGGGGGCATTCAGTTTTCGCTACCGATATTGGTATCCCCTGAGTCACAAGCTTGGGTTAATTGTTTTTGCTAAACATGATCAAACATAGGGCTGTTAAGGTCGTTAGTTGATCTCTAGACCCTCTTATCTGTGCAATTATTGCTTTTGTAGCTGGATGGATGCAGTTCATGGATTCAAGTCACTAACTGATATAAGTTAATCAGTGGCAACTTGTTAGCAAGTTTGGTCAGGTACAGTTTGGCTGCAAGAAGGGCTACTTAAAATAGGTTTTTGCATGATTGTCAACGGATTCATATTATATTGGTCACAGAGCTCATTCCTAACCTAGTCACTGTATGAGGGTTGAGTTTGGGTGGCTTTCTCAGGTCAAGTTGGTTCTTGTATAGACCCAAAATTCCCAGACCCAATTGATAAGGACGTCTAGATTGGGTTTGTTAAATGTATCAGTGTTTTGCTTGCAAGGAAACAATATAAATTGTAGACATTATGAACAACTCTATTCCATGGTAATTAGTTGGCAACCATGTGGTAGTTGTGCTAAACAACACATTGAACTGGTTAAGTACGTGAAATAGTTAGATGTAGCAGATTCAAATTCTGTTAGCAGAAGTAAGTACTTATGAATATCATGCATCACCTGCATGTTTTATAATGCTTAGCTATACCTGTTTGCATTTTCTTGCTAGAGTTAACAGTTAACATGTTGATTTTATCAACGATTCAATTTTACCAACTAAACTTTGGCATTCTCTGGTGGGCTGGGGAAAACTGTACATGTACTATTTCAGGTTGTGGTGGTTTTGCCCAGGGGCTCACATGGTTAATGACTGATTTAAGCTGCACTTTTATAATAGCTGGCCCTCAAAATATT
Organism: Calamus simplicifolius; assembly: GCA_900491605.1. NCBI lineage: Eukaryota > Viridiplantae > Streptophyta > Magnoliopsida > Arecales > Arecaceae > Calamus > Calamus simplicifolius. The sequence continues at coordinate 1,945,464 of UESW01003854.1, read as the reverse complement.
TCAAACGATTTCACTGTGAGCAGGATTTGATCAATCTTGGACCCAAAACAAGTTACTTTGATTCAACTGTGGTCTTATGTATAGTGCATTGGACTAAATGAACCTGTCAAATGCCACCCATTGCTCAATAATTCATTTTGCATAATGCATTATTGTGCAATGATCTTGGCATAAAGTTTTGATTCAATATATTCCAAGAGGCGTCATTTGCTTCTAGGTTTCTGTTGATAATTCTGCCGAAGTTTTCAATTGTGTGAATATATCTGTTAAGACTTTTTGTCGGACATCTTAGCTGAGGCAGGTCCTTAAGCATGTAGAAAAGTTTGATTGAGGTGGGGTATTTGGAGTCATCATAAGATCTATATTAATCCTTGGATTGAGTAGAGAACCTAGATGATAATTTGAAAAAGAATAATTTGAAAGAAAAACTCTTTGTCCTCATTTTCTCTTTGCTGAATTTTGGTCCTTGGTTTTCCTTTTCCAAGAGTGATATGGGGGAGGGATATGGCAAGTGTGCAAGTACTGTATTTTAATTCATGATGTTGTTAAAAAAGAAGATGGTGAGGGTGAGTGGCCACAATATTTGCAGTCCGCTTAACTAAGGAAGAAGCCATTAATCATGTGTTTTTCTTGCCCTGTGATGTTGTCTACGGGGTATGGATATCACAGCAGTTTCGGCTCCAAAGCTATGCATTGCAAGTCTGAAAATCATAGCCTTAAAGAAGTTTGAAGTTATTTGAGTGGAATATTTTAATATATATTGAATGAATTGGGAGCTATCTATGTGCTAGGCTAGTGCATCGATTGGTATCACTCTGTGTCTGGTCCATTAGATTTGTTTTCTCTTCTTTTGCTGCTATTTATTTTTGTGCTCTTGATAGGTAATTTGATAAGGTAGTTGTGGTGCATAATTGGAGTACACAGAATCTCTTACTTTTTTTTGTTGTCAACAGTGACATACTTCACTTGCTGCTTAAGAGATGGCTGGTGAGGCTTTTTGAGAGATGATTAATGAGTCAATTAATTTTTCAACCATCCTCTAATTGTCTTGATCCATCAGCTCTCAGTGATGAAACTTTTGTCAGCTTTGATATCATCTTTTGGTATTGAAGTTTTGACATGTAAATGTTTGTTGATGATCTTCATGATGATCATTTGGTTTTTGAAAACCCAATCTTTTCTGAGTCTCTTTAATTTATGATGGTTCGATTTTGTCTTAAGATGAAAAATGTCCTTGTGTGGGAGGTGTCATATCAAGGATGGGAGCTAAATCCAGAAGATCGTTGATTGGTATGAGTTTGGATTGTTATAGGGTATACTGAAGTTGGTTGAAATTCTATGCCAATCTTAAGTATCTCATTTCGTGCCAATAAAGAAGTTTTGTAAATGCCATGCGGATCCTTTAGAAGCTCTACGGTTAAATAAAGCATAATGCAAGAAACATGTATGTTAACAAGCCAACTCAATGAACTCTGTTGGAAAATATAATTAGAAAAGAAGGCTTTTGTCAGAATATTTGGGTTCTAATGGGTATCATTTGTATATATAACTGTATCAAAGTGCACCAGTTATTATGCAATAACATAGAACAAAGTAAGCTCATGGTCAGTGCATTCTGCCTTGCATTAGAAAGATCTAGTGTGGCGCATAGCGGTACTGTAAAAGACAATGGGAGTGAGTTGCAATATTCATTTCTTTTGAACAAGTTTAATGCATGACTGGTGCACCTGCTCCTGATCGTACTCATTCTTAGGTAAATATTATGCGTTGGAAGATTCAATATACCATAATTATATGGTTCTTAGGTAAATATTAATGGCTTGTACTCCAAAGAAAAAGGAAAATAAAAAGGTTCTATGTGTTACCAGTTGACCTGCTTATTTGGGCCTTTCTTGTGCTTCCTCCAATTCATTCTTGAGAATATGAAATCTGATCAGGAGCAAGGGTCAAAGCAGTAGTAGTAGCGTCCATGCCAGTTCAGAATCAGTATTGGTATGTTTCTTGTGTATTCTGTATTGTACCAACACATGGTATAGCTGTTGGTGCTGGCACCGCAAAGGTGACACCATGTGCAGTACAGTATCGAGGGGCATGTCGATCACTGATTCCCTTCCTGTATGGTACAGTATCCTGGCAACCATTGTGAACAGGTACTTCGACCCTTGATCAGGAGTTGTATTTGATTTTGTGAGTACGCATTTGTTGCACATTATAGCATTGTATTGGATCTCTGATCAATGGTTGAACAATAGCATGTGATGGAAGTGATTTTCCATTGGTATATGTCCATGCTGAACTGCAAGACATGGAGGACGTGCAGAGCAGTCTAAATCATCCATTATTTGCTATATATAGAAAATTGAGAATGCTTGATGACAGACAAGAGGACAACATGTTGATATTTGAACTCATTGTTGTTGCTTTATATTTGTGTTCATCTTATCAAGGTCTTCACTTTTTCAGGAACCATGGCAAGCAAAGCTGGCAGCGATGGTAGGGAACCAGTAAATGAGCAAGCAATTGCAAATATGTATGCAGCCATGCGCTCTGAGATCAACCAACTCTACTCAAAGATCACAGAGTTAGAGATGGAAGTCAGTGAGCATTCCCTTGTAATTGGTGCAATACAACCACTCGATCCCTCTCGGCGCTGCTATCGGATGGTTGGTGGTGTGCTGGTTGAGAGAACAATCAAGGAGGTCCTGCCTGCAGTGCAACGTAACAAGGAGGGCCTTGAAGAGGTTATTGCTCGCCTTAATGAGGCATTGGAGAAGAAGAAAAAAGAGATTCAAGAGTTTGAGTTGAAGCATAAGATTAAGATCAAGAGAGCAGACAGTGAGGCTAAAGACGACAGTAACATAAAAGAAGGTTCAGCTCAGGGTGTTCTTGTAGGTCCTGCAAATGAGTAGGGTGAAGAATTGCACATTAGGCTACATACGGTTGAACTTTCAGAAGGAAGTGTGGTTACTGTTGATTATGAGACAATATTTTATGCATGGGTACTATCGTATTCTTGTGTGAAAGGATATGTACTTTTGTGAGATTTTTGATTGTCAAATCTTTTGTTCTTTGTTTCCATGCGGTCTTACTTCTATGTTTGAAAGCCTATCCGAACTGCTGTGTATCACTTCTTGGGGTTTGTTGGAATCCAATGGATGAATGGTCTCATGGTGAAATAGGAGGGTGCCTGTAATCTGGAAATATAGATGAATGTCCACCCCAAGAAACTGCAAAACATGCTCGCCTGTACCCAAAATTTTGGTCTCCAACCAGCACTTGTAACTCCACCTCTGCTCAGACTTTTTGGTCTTCAAGCAGCATTTTAACTGATTAATTTTTGGATGATTCACGGAAGGCTCAGGCTTCGTTGCCTTTCCATTTAAATACATACACGTAGAGAGAAGGGTTGGTCTCATGTTATCGGTTGAATTACCGGTTGTCTCACTGACCATATGCTTGATTTTCCATGCGCATAAAACCATTTGAATTTGAATTTCTTGTAATGAAAAAACATGAAGGTACTTTATTGTTTGGGTGTAACAAATAGGAGGGGAAGTTTTATATAATTCATATCCTTCATAAATTCCAATCCTCTTATTCAGAAGGTGGAGTCCTTTATGTATGAGCTTCATTTTGAGAAGGGTTTTACCCAGATGTTTCAACTGCCAAGAGTCCTAGGTACTGGTTGGTTGGAGGACAGAGCCGACAGTAATATGGTGTAATTAGGGATATTTTGGACAAATTTTTGGGGTCCCAAATCAAATCGTTTGGTTGGGATTAGTAATAGAAGGTATTATATTATATGTAGGTTGAGTACCAGTATTAAGTCTCTATCCTAGAGTGTAGTTGGTCTCTCTCCATATGGTGATGAATAGGAATGTGTAATCAGAGTGATGATTATTTTGTAATCAAACAGATATCCTTTTCTGAACCACATTATCCCTATTCAAGGGAGAAGCTTTCTTTCTATAGATTACAGTTCACCATCTAAATATCAAGGAACATACCGATAAAATTCTAATATAATGGCGATACATTTAGTACTCTTGGTATAAAATTGTACCAAGTACTGATACATCCTTGTTGCTACTGATATAGTACCAATACAATAAAGTGTGTCCAATACAGCTGACTGATATGGCATACTATACTATAGTTAAAAAACAGTTTTTTTTTTTTTTTGTAATGAAAAAGTTGTTTATCAATTGAACTCATAAATTTCAGAACCTTATTTTGTATCATGTTCTTCTCCTTTTCATTTTTCATCTCTCATTCCAGTATTATGGCCTTTCCTAGCTTAGACGAATTTGGAAGCAAGTTATCCAAAAGTCTAGCGTCACCAGTGATATATTTTCACAATATATAAAGAATAAAAATTCAGGCTTTCATCGTCTTCCATCACCATTTTGTCCCAACTTTCATCTCATCTTACTCAGCTATACGAAATGCTGGTGGTTACTTTCCTTCATGGCATGAAGCTCACACCAAGCACCCTCAGAAAGTATTTTCAACAATTGCTGTTATATTATCTATTTTGCTCTCAGTTCAGCAGCACACAAACTGAGTACTTCTTGCTAAAACCCTGATTTTATCTCTTGATCGTTGGCTACTGCTAGTGAAGTGCTTCATGTATAGGTGCAGGGCCAGAAATTGTGAAACCACCTCTTGGTGTTGTTGGATAAGTTTGAGGAAAGATAGTACCGGAAAAATCTTATCTATTTGAGAAGTTGAGAAGATGCTGTGGCATGTAAGGCACTGTCCTTAAGAGTAGATTCGCATCTCTCGAGATAATATCTCGGTGCAGAAGATCAGAGCACGACTACCCTCCAGGATACAACAACAACGAGTCTTCTAACAAGCGTGCACACACCAATGTCAGAAGAGGATGAACAACGAATGAGTTCCTTCTCTTTGGATACAACAACAACGAGTCTTCTAACAAGCGTGCACACACCAATGTCAGAAGAGGATGAACAACCGAATGAGTTCCTTCTCTTTGGATAAGAACGGAGCAAAGCAAAAGAATGAATCTCTGGACTGGATAAGGACGAGGGAATGGATCTCCGGATAATGATGGAAAGAGCAAGATTTGAATTGAATTTTCACCGGAAGGCATTGCTTCGAATATTTATAAGATAGCAAGCACCGGTTGAAAGCAGCGAGTCAATCCAATGGGAATGACGATTCAGTCTAAAGGTCGATCAGCGTCCAACGGTTGGTCAAACAAAATAAAAGACTTATCAAGACTTATCACGAACGTAGAGACATATAAGTCAAAAGACTGGTCAAAAAGAAAAATAAAAGGACTTATCCTACCGGTTGAAATAAAAAGACTTATCCTACCGGTTGAGAACGACGTATCAAATAAAATGACTTATCAAATCAAAAGGCTTTTGAATATTGAAATACATTAGATTTCCAACAATCCCCCATTATTTCAATATTCAAAAGATGACAAACTTTAGAAGGAACTTTAAGAATGTAATGCATAAGCCATGGTGTCTATGTGACTATGAACCAGGCATAGAGAAAATAAGTGTAATCCATAAAAGGTTGGTGAAACTAAGTTTCTATGAACCAATCATTCTTTTATTGGATCATTGACTTATAACTCACATTCCATCTCTCAGATTTCGGTTGTTCAAGCGGGTTGACACGTTTCGGCCATGCGTCTACCTGGATATTCATGAGTACTCTAGAGATCCTACCCAAGTCTCATAGGAAGCGGCCACCACCTCCATACTCATATAGGTGGATTGTCATCAGTATACACTGCAGTTTTATAATCCACCCAAATTAGGCTATGACATCCATTAAGAACTTCACATATTAGTTCAACCTAAACACTGCAGAATACTATCTTACACCATAGAAAGGGATTTTACAATATAAATAATTATGATAGTATACTCCAAGTTGTCCAGTAAATTATTTTCCCATATGAACCTTCTTCCGGGATTTTCGTTCATGAAGGTTGGGTTACCATCACTTCAACTTTTGATCTGCGTATAATCCCATTTCCCTCGTGTATTGCTCACAAGCTTTTTGCTTAGAGGCTTAGTCAGAGGATCGGCCAAATTCAACTCTGACCTTACATAATCCAAGGATATTACTCCATCATTAATAAGCTGCCTCACAATATTATGTCTTAGATGTATATGTCTACTCTTCCCATTATAAATTTTGTTTTTAGCTTTAGCTATGGCAGCCTGACAATCACAATGTATAGACACAGATGGAGCTGGTCTCATCCAAATGGGAAGATTACCAAAAGATTCCTGAGCCATTCGGCCTCAGTCCCAGCCTTCTCCAAGGCAATAAACTCAGATTCCATTATAGACCGAGCTATACATGTTTGCTTAGATGATTTCCATGACACTGCTCCTCCTCCAAGGGTAAGCACATAACCGCTAGTGGATTTCATCTCATCAGAGTCTGAAATCCAGTTAGCATCACAATACCCTTCTAATACTGTAGGAGTCCGACAATACATTAAACCATAGTTCATGGTTCCTTTCAAATATCTAAGCACTCTTTGTAATGCAATCCAATGATCCTTGTTAGGACATTGGGTATATCTGCTTAGTCTTCCTACAGCATAAGCAATGTCAGGTCGAGTGCAGTTCATCAAATACATAAGACTACCAATAATTTGAGCATATTTAGATTGTAAGACACCATTGCCTTTATTTTTCTTAAGCTGTGAATTAGCATTATAAGGAGTGCTCACAGGCTTACAATCAAAATGTGAAAACTTTTTTAAAATTTTCTCAATATAATGTTCTTGTGAAAGTATGATACTATTTGACTTCTTTACAAGTCTAATTCCTAAAATCATATCTGCTTCTCCCATATCTTTCATATCAAAATTCAAAGTCAAGAATATTTTGGTGCTAGTAACAATATCAAAATTAGTGCCAAATATGAGCATATCGTCCACATACAAACAAATTATAACATATTCATGGTTAACAACTTTAAATAAATACATTTATCAGCACTATTAATTTGATATCCATTTGAAACTAGCACTTTATCAAACTTATCATGCCATTGTTTTGGTGCTTGTTTTAAGCCATACAAAGATTTAATTAATTTACAAACTTTATGCTCATTACCAGGAAGAATACAACCCTCAGGTTGATCCATATATATTTCTTCTTCTAGGTCTCCATTAAGAAATGCAGTTTTAACATCCATTTGATGAATTATCAATTTATGAATAGATGCAAGTGCAATCAAAACTCTAATAGAAGTTATTCTTGTCACAGGTGCAAAAGTATTAAAGTAGTCAATATCTTTCTTTTGAGAATAACCTTTTGCAACTAGCCTTGCCTTAAATTTTTCAATAGAACCATCAGGCTTTAGTTTCTTCTTAAAGATCCATTTACACCCAATAGTTTTAGCTCCAGGGGTAAACTTACTAATTCCCATGTATGATTGCTCATGATGGATTCTATCTCATTATTTATAGCCTCTTTCCAAAATATAGCATCAGGAGATGAAATTGCTTCAGAATAGGTTTGAGGATCATTATCAACAAGAAAAGTATAAAAATCATCTTCTAGATTGGTTTCCTTTCTGATTCTCTTGGATCTCCTTAGCTCTTGAATGTCATTAGGCTTTAAATTAGGTCAACCACTTGTGGTCTAGAAGGTCTTTCTAAGGAGGTTTTCATAGAAATATATGTTCAAAAAATTCTGCATCTTTCGTCTCGACTATAGTATTAGGTTCCATGATATTATTTTCACTTTTAATCACTAAGAACCTATAGGCAGCACTATATTTATTTGCAGGACTATTTTGAACATAACTTATAAACATACAATCAAAGGTTTTAGATCCTAACTTTCTCTTTTTAGGTTCAGGAAGCAAGACCTTTGCTAAACAACCCCATACTTTTAAATATTTAAAACTTGGCAAATGACCATTCCATAACTCATAGGGTGTTTTATTGGTTTTCTTATAAGGAATTCTATTTTGAATAAAACAAGCAGAAAGAAGGGCTTCCCCCCACAAGTTCATGGGTGCACCAGAACTAAGGAGCAATGCATTCATCATTTCTTTAAGTGTTCTATTCTTTCTCTCAGCTACTCCATTAGATTCTGGTAAATAAGGAGGAGTAAATTCATGAATTATACCGTGTTGTGCACAATACTCATTAAAAGGAGTAGAATCATATTCTCCTCCTCTATCAGATCTAAGTCTTTTTATTTTTCTTGTTAATTGATTTTCAACTTCTGCCTTATATTTTAAAAATATTTCGAAGGCTTCATCTTTTGATTTTAATAGATAAACCATTGCATAACAAGAAAAATCATCGATAAAAGTAATATAGTATTTCTTTCCACTTCTAGTCATATTACCTTTTAAATCTCCTAAGTCAGAATGAATTAATTCTAACAATTCAGTTTCTCTTGTATGAATAGATTTGCAACTTCTTTTGGTTAATTTAGATTCTACACATGTTTGACATTTTTCATGATCATGTGAAGTAGACATGTTATTTAGCAAACCTAATTGTTTCATTCTTTTAATGTAAGAGTAATTAACATGTCCTAATCTACCATGTCAAAGATTAATAGAGTCAAGCAAGTAAGCAAAAGAAGATGATGCATTTCCATTCATAACTTCGAGTACATTTAATACAAATAGACCCTGGTTACAATATCCTTTCCCAATGAAATTTCCAGATTTGGTCATGACAACTTTATCCGACTCAAATGACACTTTCACACCATTTTTTCCAAGCAAGGCCACAAAATCAGGTTCATACGGATGTCCGGCACATATAGCACATATCCAAGTGAAAGGACTTTTCCAGAAGTTAGTTTTAGATTGACTTTTCCTTTGCCAATCACTGAACAAGACTTTGAGTTGCCCATGAAGACTTGCTCCTCTCCTTCTGGCAGTGGGATATAGGAGGCAAATGCATTTCTATTGCCGCATATATGACGAGTGGCTCCAGAATCCATCACCCAGTCCTTTGTATGTGCAACAATATTGGCCTCACTAACAACCGCAGCAATCACATCTTCTCCAACCATCAAGTTAGCCTATGGTTTGGCTGGAGCATCATTATTTTTTCTGAACCTACATTGGGCAGCATGGTGTCCTGGTTTCCCACAAACATAGCAAGATCCTTTTTTCTTCTTAAAATTTTGACTTCTTTAAAAATGAGGCTTCTTATCATATTTCTTGTAATGGTTTCTATATTTGGGCTTATAGGACTTATGTTTATCCTTACTAGATCCATCATCTATTAGATTAGCCTTACTAGTCATTTCCTTAGCCTTTTCTATCTTTTCTCGGGTTCTGTTTTGCTCTTCAATCCTAATATACACAATAAAATCTTCAAGGGACATAGACTTTCTTTTATGCTTTAAATTATTCTTATAATCTTTCCAAGATTCAGGTAATTTTTCAATTAGGGATCCAGCAATAAAAGCATCAGGAAGAATAATATTTTTATTTTTAAGGTCATCTATTAGAACATGGAAAGCATGCACTGAGATGACACATCCTTATCTTCTGACATGGTAAAGTTAAAATGGTTTCCTATAGCAAATTTCTGAGAACCGGCATCTTCAAGAATATATTTTCTTCTAAGGCTTTCTCAAATTTCAGAGGCTGATTTAATAGGATAATAAATATCAAATAGTTCATTGGATAGAGTACTAAGAATAGTATGCCTACATATTCTGTTAGCCTTTTCCCAGGTTAGAAGGTCCTCCTCTTTCTCAGGTTTAGGATCAGTCAAAACAGATACTATATTATAAACATCTAATATTGAAAATAATTTCTCTTGCCAACGTTTATAATGGGAACCAGTAAATTGCTCAATCTTGGATGTATCGGGAAAGGACTTAGTAGCGGCAACCATAATAGAGTCCAAATCTACTCTTAAGATTGTTGGATAAGTTTGAGGAAAGATAGTACCCGGAAAGATCTTATCTATTTGAGAAGTTGAGAAGATGCTGTGGCGTGCAAGGCACTGTCCTTAAGAGTAGATTCGTGCCTCTCGGAAATAATATCTCGGTGCAGAAGATCAGAGCACGACTACCCTCCAGGATACAATAGCAACGAGTCTTCTAACAAGCGTGCACACACCAATGTCAGAAGAGGATGAACAACCGAATGAGTTCCTTCTCTTTGGATAAGAACGGAGCAAAGCAAAAGAATGAATCTCTGGACTGGATAAGGACGAGGGAATGGATCTCCGGATAATGATGGAAAGAGCAAGATTTGAATTGAATTTTCACCGGAAGGCATTGCTTCGAATATTTATAAGATAGCAAGCACCGGTTGAAAGCAGCGAGTCAATCCAACGGGAATGACGATTCAGTCTAAAGGTCGATCAGCGTCCAACGGTTGGTTAAACAAAATAAAAGACTTATTAAGACTTATCACAAACGTAGAGACATATAAGTCAAAAGACTGGTTAAAAAGAAAAATAAAAGGACTTATCCTACCGGTTGAAATAAAAAGACTTATCCTACCGGTTGAGAACGACGTATTAGATAAAATGACTTATCAAATCAAAAGGCTTTTGAATATTGAAATACATTAGATTTCCAACAGGTGTATCCAGGCCTGGGTTATTGTTCCAGGCTCAAGTAAAACGTAATAGCCCTCTTGGTTTCCAAAGGATTCCATGTTAGGAGCTTGTGCTTTTAGGTTGCGTTTAGTATGGTAGAAGCAATCTCATATTTGAAAAAGTAAGAATGGAATTCAAATAGCGTTTAGAAGCAATCTCATATTTGAAAAGGTAAAAATGGAATTCTTCACTATTTTACTGATATTCTAAAGCTATAAACGTGGGATTGGCAAATTCACCTCTCTTCTTGTGTTTTTCAATCTCATGGGATTGAATTAGTAATCTCATACCGCTTGAATCTCATATAATGAACCAAACACTCCCTTGATGGCTCATATAATTGAGGCATTGTGAGGTGCTTGAGTTTTAAGCATGATGATACATCATGGAAGTTAATAATCCATCTTCCACTTGATAATGTGATTAAGGTGGCCATAAAAACTTCTACATGGATCCTAGTATATGATTTGCTTCTGGGTGCATATCTCTGGAATCATCTCCAATTTTACATCCTCTGTTGCTGGTCGTCTGATTAAAATGGGTTTCTAGCATGATTCGTACTGGAATCTCTGGAATTCATGGATCCAGTAGTCAGTTCAAAAATTAAGGTATAGGCATCTTAATTACAAGTTATGGATTACTCTTTATTCAATTCTTTCTTGCACTCTCCAGTCCGCTTCTGAGCCGCACCAGATGGTGGCCAATTTTTTTTTTTCCTGACTGTAATTGAGGGGTATAAAATCCTCCCAAGCCTTTATTAATAAGAAATATATACAAGAAAGAAGAATTTAGAAGGGAACTCATGAGATGTTACCAATAATCGAAAGTTAGGAGGATCTTTTTAAATAGAACCTGGGCTGAGGAGGATTGAGTGAAGAATGCTCTAGAATTTCTTTTCATGTATGTCAGTACATGCTCATTGCCTGTGGGTTTTAAGCTAGTCTTTATTGACGAGAAATATATCTAGCTTTTGTTTTTTTTAGTACAGATAGGTGATAACACTATTCTAAGGTGAGTCAAGCCCGAAATATCATAATACAAAATTTGGGTCAGAACAGGAGAGCATGTATCTCCTTGCATCCAGCTCCAGAATCCGAAATGTTCAGCGATCTTAGCGGCGATCCAGTCGGCCACAGAGTTGGATTCTCTATAAATATGTCGAATCAGGGCACTCTGAACTCTCTGAAGGATAGATCGAATGTTGATAATTAAAGGGTTGGATGGCAAGCAGACGCTGGGGTCCTAACGGAGCCAGCGGATAAATGATAGAATCTCCCTCGATGATAAGACATCGAACACCCAGAATACGGTGGCACAGGAGATACCCGTCCAAGCCGTAGACAGCTCGGCCAGGGGCACTATGAGTCAAGAAGGCCGAACCCACCAGTAGCCAATAACTCACCATTCGGCCTTCGTATCACAAAAGCTGATCCAGCAGTTCTACCCCGAACACTTCAATCAAAATTGATTTTGACAAACCCTAAAGGTGAGGGCTCCCAAGAAATGAAGACCGTATGCCGGTGCGCTGCTAGGGCAGCATGGGAGCTCCAAGGGCCAGGGCTGTCAGAATCAAGATATGTGTGATGGAAAGTGTACTCCGCAGCTAAAGAGAAGGCTGTCCTGATGATCCTGTAGGAAGGAGCCGTCTCATCAGTGAACACCAGCTGGTTTCGAGATAACCAAATCGGATTAATAATATAAGCCATCATAGTAACCTTCTGGTGGATTCCTGTTCCAAGTCCCGCCTGATGAACCCCAAAAAGGAGATTCGGAGAGAAGTACCTACGTCCCAGAGCCGGTCACCTGAATTCTGCCATATTTGTCTGGCTCTGGAATAGGTGAAAATAGCATGATCAACTAACTCCTCCTCAAGGCCACATAACGGGCAAGTGGGCTGGGTGCTCAAACAACGCCTTGAGAGAAGGGAGCAGGTGGGAAGATAGTTCCAAGCCAGCTTCCAAAAAAAGTCAAATCCTAGGGTGAGTAAGGAGATGCCAAACCCATGCCACANAAAATTATTTTTCATCGTAATAATTAGATTTATTACGTCAAAAAATAAATTTTGCTGTAATAGGTTAAGATTTTATTTTTATATTTATTTTTTTGGGATATTATGATGAAAATTATTTTTCATCGTAATTATTAGATTTATTATGGCAAAATTGTAATAGGTTAAGATTTTATGTTTGTTTTTATTTTTTCGTGCTATTACAGCGAAAAATAAATTTTCCATAATAGATTAAATATTTTATTTTTATTTTTATTTTTTTGAAATATTACGAAAAAAATAAATTTTGTCGTATTAAATTACTTATTACGACAAAAATTATTCGTCGTAATAAGGTCACACCGGCCCTTTTTTTTCCTTTTTCCTAAATCCTCCCGCGATTTTCTTCTTGCTGAAACCCTCGCTCCCATGCGGCAAATCTGACTTGAGACTTCGTCGACCCCCGCGAGCTCCTCTCCGCCGTCAGCTCCCAAATGTGGAAACCTTCCCTAGCCGCCTTTAAAACTCTACCATCCGCCTTACTATAAAAACTTCAATCCTTTACTTTTTCCCCTTTTGTTTTAGTTTTAGTTGTTGGTTCATGATTTGGGAGCGATGATGGTGTGCTTGCCTTTCTTTCAACATAGATGCATTTGTTTTTTTTTTTTTTATTACTTCTTTTGAGTTCGTGGTATGGTTTGAGAAATATGTTGGTGCTCTTTTTTTTTAATATGCTCTCTTATGAGAGAAATTAATGGCAGACGCTATGGATCGGGAGGAAGGGAAGGAAAGGGTCCTCCTTTGAGAAGGAAAGGAGGAGGAGGATTTGTAGAGGATAATTTGTATTCACTCTTCACCTTTAGGAAGGAGGGGAGGGGAAGGGAGGAGGGGATTGAACCTCTTGAAATATTGGGTAAAGTGGGAATGGCTCCTTCCCCTCCCTTCCAAACAGAGGTGTTTGAGGCTCTTCTCTTTCCTTCCCCTCTCCTCTCCTCATTAACCTCCATCTAAACAAACACTTAGGATTTTACCTCCCCTGTTATGAATGAAAGAGGGAGGGAGTTTAAAAAATAAAATAATAAAAGAGAGATTGGTGTGCAAGAGAAGAGAGTGCTAAAAAATAGAGAGAGAGAGAGAGAATCACAGTGATGCATCAGAGTTCAAGAGAGATTTAGGAAAGTTAGCACTCTCTCCAGGACAAAGAGATTGTCAAAGGGAAGGAAATCTTTAATGACTGACTAGAAGAAGCGCTTATACATCTAAAACATAAAATAGAAAGTGAGGTACTATGAATAAGAGAAGAGTTTTAGAAGAGCCTTTCAGATTTGAGGGGATATATGGATAGCATTAACATTGTTTTTTGCCTCATACTTAATTGTGGAATAGATGAACTCTGATGAAAGCTTGTTCAACATTGATATTAGATGGACAGATACTCTTGATATATGGAAAGAAGGAAAAAGAAAAAGAATATATAATAATGCGTTGACTTGTCAACAAACAGGCCATCTTCACGGTTTTAGTGTGGCTGGAGTTCTTTTGTCACCTCTTGCATTTTTTCATTTATCCAATATATTAACTCTGTTAGATGTACACTGCATGCAGCATGATGTATAGAAGTTGTCTAGGCCGAATTGTTTCACACCATTTGGACATACATCACGCAATACTTGTAGGTGCCTTTCGAATTAGGCTTTAGTTGCTTCAAGATTGTTTTCTATGTGTTCTTGAGCAGTAGAAATATTCCAGAATTTGAAGTCTAAAATTTCATAGCCATGTTGAAATATCATTTTTATGTAGTTAGTTGCACCAATATTGAATAAAATTTAACTGGGTGCCTTTCTTTCAAAGCAAGGAATGGATGTCTAATTGCAAAATGGATAGGTCCAGGAGACAGCTTAATTAATAAGAGCTCCATTTCATGACTAAATACAAGAATTGATGGAGATTGCCTCTGGAAAATTTACATATGATTTATTAATACCAGAAGAAGAAAAGAGGAAAAATGATAACTGATTAGTTTATAGCAGGAAGATATCAAAAAGAAGCAGTTAAGAATATCAGTCAGTTCTTAGTATAGAGGAGATCTATGGGGAATGCCTTTCTTTCTGCTCATGTTTGTGGCCACATCCTCGTTAGAAACACTGTTTGCTGACCTTGCACAAGCATAGAGCCCATTTGTTTTCTTGCGGACGAATTCAGTGCATGGCACACTTAAATTTTCTGAGTCTGATGAGCCCATGGGTTCCTCACCTTCCATGATTGTAGAGCAGGTGGTCTCATTGACCTCATCATCAGCGTCATGGGGGATGAAGAAATATGGGCTCAGTTGAAGTGTCTCGCATGTCCTCAAGTATGGGGAAAGATCCTTCTTCTACCTCAATATGTAGTCCACCTACAGAGAAGCAAATTTAAATCACTTGAATGATTGTCTTGTCACATAAAATGAAAATTCCAGACCAAAAAGTGTCTAGTGGAAATTTTGAGGCCAATCTTTTCGGTTGCATTTGTTTTGGTTCTTGGCTTGCACCTTAAGTTGATTGTTGTTTCTTGTGTTAAATCCATCATTTATAGGTTTCTCTTCCATGAGTCAATATCCCTTGTATTGTGTGCCAATGTCATGTGGGGAGCTCAACATATACACTTCTTTGATTTAAAATTACCATATAGATTTCGTAGCTAAAATAGATGTTATTTTATAGATAATGCAAGGTGTCATGGATATAATTTATGTAGCCATCAAATATGTGAAGTCAAATATATCATTTACAATAAGAAATTTCTTTTGGTTGGTAATTGATATGGAGAGTGCTTAGAGCTGGTTATAGGGCTTCAAATAAAGATGGTTCACAAATGTTCCAAGTTTGTAGTATCACAAAAGGTTTCATATTATGATTATCTTTTTTGATGAAATTTATTATCTTAAACTATTATTGTTTCTTTTCATAGAGATCCTGTTATGAAAGAGAAGCCATCAAGACTTCATCTGTGGAATACTCTTCATTTTGACAAAAAGAAGAATCAATGGATAAATGAAAGAGCTGAAGATACTCATGTAAGTTTTATCAATTAAAAATATAATATTCTTAAATGTAATGTTTTATACTAAACATGTTGAATTTGTTTTTTTTTCATTGCAGACATAGTTAGTAGAGCGACTTTCTTCACAGGACTCTACAGTAGAACCAATCAATGAGGATGCCGCTTTTGAGGAGGTTTAGGTTTTAGATCTAGTTATAAAAGGGATGGGATCCACTACCAAAGGATACATCGAGAACTAGAGATAGTTCTTCATCTTCTAAAAACTCACAATTAAAGAATGAGCTACATGAGTGTCGAGAGCTCATCACTCAGCAACAGAAGATCATCAAGGATCTAAAGGTAATGACTGATGAGCTCACTACTTACATACGACAGCTAGTGCCTGATTTCCTCCTAGTAGATCCCAGCAGATCTCATTTCCTTCATAGTACATTTTTTTATTATGTATTTTAAAAATATAGTATATGATGATTTTATTGAAATGAATGAAAATTTTTATTAATTTTTTTGTAAAAATTTTGAAGCAAAAAATTATTTCTAATATCGTTGCTTTAATATTATATTAAATTATTGTAATGGATGCAAAATAAAAAAAATAAAAATAAAAATTTAATACGGTAAATTATTTTTTCCGTAATAGAAAACTATTACGGTAAAAATGCTTCGTCGTAATAAGTTAGAGGTTATTACGGTGACTTAATTTCGTCGTATAGAGTTGACCACCTCCTTTGAAGCTTGCAAAAGGTTCCATCACCGCTTGGTCATTCTTCAACCCACATAAAATGCAAAGAGAACTGATCATAGAATATTGTGCTAGAGCGAGTTATATATAGACACGTCTCCCTTGAAGAAGCCATTCATCCATTCAAAGCCATGGCCCCTATTATTTTCAGCAACTCCATCCCCCCCCCCCCCCCCCCCCCTCCTCCTTCTCTCTTCTGTCATTCCTTCCTTTATTTCAAATGCTGAAGCTCACTACGCTCCTTGTTGCTCCCATATCTCATCGATCATCTCAGAGGAGATCTTCAACTCTATATTTCTCCATATATTTCTCCATAAGGATGATACTGCTTGCCTTGCTAAAGGGTAGGGGTGTAATCGAGCCGAGTCGAGTTGATACATTGCCAAGCTCGAGCTCGACTCGACTTTAAAATTTAAAGCTCGAAACTCGACTCGAGCTCGATTGAGTTTTTTATTTAGAGCCCGAGCTCGGTGAAATACTCATTGTACTGGAGCCCACTCGACTTGACTCAAATTTCTGCATAAAAAATTTAAAAATAATTTTTAAATTAAAATAAAATATTTTCTCAACTAAAAATTCAGAAGATAAGGGTAAAATAGTAAAATTACATAAGCTTGATCAAGCTCACAAGCTTTTTGAGCTGAGTATTTTAATACTCAAACTCGACTCGATAATATACTCGAGTAGCTCGAGTTCAAGCTCGATTCGATAAGCAACGAGTCGATTTCGAGTATTTTTCGAGTCGATTTCGAGCTACTCACGAGCTGTCTCGACTCAGTTATACTCCTACTAAAGGGTTCTATAGATACTTCTCTTTTGTTCAAGCAACCAATTATGCTTCCTAAAGTTTGGTAACACTGGGGACTTAACCACTCGAAAGCGCGAAGTTGCTGCATTTCTCGCTCAGATCTCCCACGAAACAACAGGTATATTATCCATGGAAACAAGTGGATACAATTATTTGATTAATGAGTGGTTAATTAATTTGGGCATCTATTAGGAGGGTGGGCGATGGCACTGGATGGCCCTTACACTTGGGGGCTCTGCTTCAAGGAAGAGGTGAGCCCACAAAGCAACTACTGTGACTCGACCAACAAGCAATGGCCTTGCTACCCTAGCAAGTCCTACAAGGGAAGAGGACCCATCCAGCTCTCATGGTAAGATAAATTGGAACTCATTCATCTAAACTTTGTTAAAATCCAAACCCCTATAAACCAAAGGATGAAGGGTATTTTCTATGCCTTTTGAGTTTTGACAATCCAGTTATAGTTGGACCATCGCAGGAACTACAACTACGGTCCAGTGGGCCAGGCTTTGGGATTTGATGGGCTGAAAAATCCAGAGATTGTGGCAATAATTTGGTGATCACGTTCAAGACGGTGTTATGGTTCTGGATGACGAAACGGAAGCCGAAGCCTTCGTGCCATAACGTGATGGTGGGCCAATACCGTCCCACGGTAGCAGACCTCGCGGCGAATCGAACATAGAACCGAACAGCGAACAACAGACCATAGGTGAGCTGCATGGAGAATTTTGGCTTCATGGTAGAAATATGGACTCCCAAGTTAGCCGTTCCTTAGTTAAGACTTTTCCTAATTTAAAATTTTGAGTCATTTAATTACACCCTTAGAAACTCAAGCTGGGATTCTTGTATCTTTATATCTGAACTTAAAAGCGCTAGTATCTCAATTATAGGTGTCCTTGAATTGCATGCAGACTGAAATTGCATCAAATATAGGGGTGGTGCAATACAGGTTGTCACCTCATGTATTGCTACTCGGAGAGGATCCCACATTTAAGCCCTACTTTACTTGGAAAGATAGAAATCTAATACTAGTTTTTTTAGATGACAATTAGAAAAGTTAACAACCTGACTGCTTTAGTAAAAAAAAATATTTCCAATCACAAAGCAAGATTTAATTCTTTAGTTTCTTAAAACAATTTACTGCTTGTTTAGCAACTTCATGATTGTCTACCAATCCTTCTTTGTATCCCGTTCACAAAAACTGTCCATGAGAAAATTTTACTATGGCTTTCTATAAGAGAGAGAGAGAGAGAGAGAAGAGAGTCTATAGATACCGTGTTCCCCAATCCACTGGGGATTGGTACGACGTAATTCACTCAGGCTCACCAATTATTTAGGTAGAGGTGATGTGATCACTATATTTAATTATATCTTGGCAACCTTACGTGAC
Source organism: Calamus simplicifolius (assembly GCA_900491605.1). NCBI lineage: Eukaryota > Viridiplantae > Streptophyta > Magnoliopsida > Arecales > Arecaceae > Calamus > Calamus simplicifolius. The sequence goes on along the minus strand of UESW01003854.1, from coordinate 1,926,901 downwards.
TATGATCCTTAATCATAGGGTGTCCGATCATGTCAATTAGTCATAAATAAATATAGTCAACTTGGAATTGTAATAACAAATTGTTGCCGCCAAGTCACGTTCCTCCAACGTCGAAAAAAGAGATCCTCCTCCTCAAAGAAGCTCATGCAAAGAAGTCTAAGAAGACCGGTCGCGCCAGTGGGGACCCTTCGACGCTACAGTAAATGACATGGGAACAGTCAAGAAAAATAGCTAATAGGAGATAGCTAGAGAACTTGAGTTCAGAGCCCTTCCTTGTTGTGAGTGTGGGTTTTTATACCTGCTCGAAGGTCCCCTTTTTCCTTTCTAAAGATGGCTAATCCCAGTGCATCATTGTCCAGTAGTGGGCAGTGGCCAAGCTGACATGGATAGGTCATAACCGACACTGGGTAAGTCAGAGTGTCTTGCCCTGCCGGCCGCCTGCCAGGTGCGGTGCCATAGGTGGCAGGTGGGCCTAGTCGTGTTAGGTGTGCGCTGTTACGGATAGTGGCCATGCACAATTGTAGACGGTTAGTGGGCTACATTGCCGCTGCAGGCGGTTGGTGGGCCACATGGTTATGTCAGGCAGCTTGAGGACGAAGGGACCCCAGGGCTAAAGCCGAAGGAACGCGAGGTCCAAGACCGAGGGGGCTCCAAGTGAGGCCGAGGGGACACGAGGCTCGGGGCCGAGGGGACTCTAGGTCCGAGGCCGAGGGGACTCCAGGTCCGAGGCCGAGGGGACATGAGGACCCAGGCTGAGGGGACTCCAGGTCCGAGGCCGAGGGGACATGAGGTCCGAGGCTGAGGGGACTTGAGTCCGAGGCCGAGGGGACACGAGGTCCGGGGCCGAGGAGACTCGAGTCCGAGGCCAAGGCCGAGGGGACTCAGGTCTAAGGCTAAGGGGACATGAGGTCCTAGGCCGAGGGGACATGAGGTCCGAGGCCGAGGGGACTTGAGTCCGAGGCTGAGGGGACATGAGCCCGAAGGGGCTACGAAGGCTGAGGGGATATCGGAGGCCGAGGGGACCTAAGGTCCGAGGCAGAGGGGACTTGAGCCTAAGGGGGCCACGGTGGCTGAGGGGGTCTCAAGGCCGAGGGGACTTGAGGTCTGAGGCCGAGGGGACTTGAGCCCGAGGGGGCCGCGGAGGCCGAGGGGGCCTCAAAGGCCGAAGCAGGGACTTGAGCCCGAGGGGGCCGCAGAGGGCGAGGGGGCCTCGGAGGCGAAGGGAGCCTTAGAGGCCGAAGCTGAGGGTTTCGTCAGTTGCTCTCCGTTAACCCTAACAAGGCTTGATCAGCCACATCAGATGCCCCTCGCCCTGAGACGATGCGGGCTCACCCCTCACCCCTCCATCGTACTGCCAATTGCCGAAGGGTACGTGTCTCTGGGTGCAGCAATGTCATAGTGCGAGTGACCTGAGCGCTGAAGCATCACCGCCATTGCTAACCATGAGATCCATGGATATCTACCTCGAAGCGGGAGTGTCCTCTCGGAAGCCCCGAAAAGCAACCTCCATCATTGCCATCATGGTGCTGGCACCAGTGACACCTCGCTATTGGTCGAAGGCAGGGCACCTCACTTGCCAGGCACCTGCTAGGGTGGCCTCACCTATAGCGGGAGTCCATGTGGCCGGTTAGGTAAGGTAGAATGATTTGAAATTGATAAGTGGGGAAAAAGTCTCGAGTATTGTCATTCTTCCCCGAGATCATCTTCTTCCTTCAGCCCTCGCTTTCCTTCGTCTTCCTCCCGAGAACTCATCCCTGCTTTCCTAATCCAGGTCAGTTCTTCAATTGTTTCCAGCTCCACTTCTAGCTTTCCCATGGCTTCCTTCCCATCCTGGACCTCTTCTACCACTCATGAGGATCATATTTCCTCCTCGAGGCTTCGCGCCTCTCTATCTCCTACTCCCTTGGTCCTTCTCCTCCACCCCTTCCGAGGACCATGTTCCTCTCTCCCAATGGTGAGTCACCGGCCGGGCTCTTGCCAAGAGTCGCCCGACGGCCACCGGTACCTCCTTGAGGGTGGGGGCGGAATCCCCGACGGGGATCGCCTTCACGGTAACGGGCTAGGACTTGGCAACATTTGGGCCCTACCAAATCCCTAGCGATATTGGGCTCTTTATTCCAACCGCGATGATAGGGTAGTGTCTTTCCAACCTGGTAGGATCACCCTCTACGAGGTCTCCTCAAGATAGGTCTCCGCCTACCCTTTCATCCTTTTTTCCTTAATCTCCTCGATCGGCATTCCCTGAACCCTGCCCAGTTGGTTCCGAACTCTATTCGAACCATCTGTGGCTTCATTGTACTCTGCCACTTCCTCAGCATCGAACCTAGAATATCTCTCTTTCGCAGTTTCTATACCCTCTGGCAAAAGTTGGGTTGGTGGCTGTTCCAACCTCGGCCCGGCCGAGCCTTGAAACTTTACCTTCCTTCCTTCGTTAAGCGATGGAAATTCCGCTTCTTTTTTACTGACCTCGAGGGAGTAAAGCTGAGGTGGAGGGATCCAGACCTGAGGCCAAATAAAGACTCATCAGTGATCCCAGGGGATGGAAGGCACTTGGGCAGTTCTGACGACCGAGATCCCCGGTGCAACCAACTCCTGTCGGAGGATAACCTCCGACTTGCGAGCATTGCCTCCCAAACCAACGACTGCAGACCCAACCCTTAGCCTTTTTTTGCTTTTTCTTTTTGCTAACTCCGACTGGTGGCTTGCAGTGATGAAGATCCCTATTCACACCATCAGAAAGGCTACGACCAAGAGAAAGAGGGCCCTTGAGAGCGCCGGGGGCCGAGTGGGAGGCAACGGACCCAGGCTCCAGGCCAGCCCTCAGCACAGCCATTTCCACCCTCGGAGCACGAAGGACTAGCACCTGGCCCGGCCATTGATCTGATGGCCAACACCCTGCCAGAAGGAGTAAGAACTGGGGGGGCCACAGCGACAGCGGAGCCCACCGCTCTGATTGTCGGATCGATGCAGATAGAGGTGGAGCCAAGCCTGGGCGAAGGGCCCTTAGCTACGGTAGGGCCATTGGTTGAGGAAGCGCCAGTGGCTCCCAGTCCCGCACCCGTAGCGCCCGAGCCGGCCGAGGCCTCCGAGGGAGGCGAGCCGAGGCAATCCCATCAAGGCCCTCCATAATGAACCACCGCCGCCGGGGGAGTGGCTCATGGAACAGCTCATTTTGCCCAGTTCCTAGAGGAACTTAGCCAGCTGGGGGCCTCGGCCTTCTTTAGGGAAGCCTTCGTGGTGCTTGTCCGGTAGGTATCCTACGATAGTTTTTTTCTTTTTTATCCAATTACTTTCGTGCTAACGTACTTTTTGATGCAGTCGACGAACTCCTTGGTGGCCACAAGGGAGGTCATCAACCAGGGACATATCATCCTTCGCGAGGCTCGGTAGGAGGCTGCCGAGGCCTGAGCCTAGGCTGAGAGGGCGGAAGAGGCCAGGGAGGCGGCCGAACGCGGGCGGCAGCCGAGACTGAGCATGCTCGAGCGGCCTTTGGACCAATTGGGGGAGGCATGGGGCCATGACTACCCGAGACTTCCATATAAACACACTCACCAATGAAATAAAGGTGGCCGAGGAGAGGGTGAATAAGGCTAAAGAGGCAGCCAGGAGGTCGGATTCTTGTGCCGCAAAGGAGGAGGGGTCCACAAGGCAGAAGCCGCCGCAACTACTACTGAGGAGAGGTGACTGTTGCCAAGGAAAGGGCTGCTGAGGCCGAGAAGAGGGCTGCAAAACCGTGGACAACTTCGCAAGTCCATCAGCTTTGCGGACGAGCTAGCCGAAGCCTCCGCGAACGTCTATCTCCAGGGGTTCAAAGACTCGGAAGAAGGTGGTCAGGGTCTTGGATCTCCCATGCGCCATAGAGATCGAGCCAGACGAGATGGCTGAGGAGGCACCATCCAAAGGCAAGCCCATAGCAGTGACCCCTGACCTCTTGTATATATATATTTTTTCTTCTTTGTACTAAGTCCGACTTGATCGGCATTTTGTAAGCACTTAGAAAAGTAATGAAAATTCTTTTGAAATCTGCTTTTCACCCTCCTATCATGGTAGCCTCCCTTTCAGCTTGCCATCGTAGGACCCTTGGGGGCTACGTCGGCACTGAGGGGTAGCACCCGCCTACTCACTATGAGCGGATCCATGACTTAGCTACTATGTAGGGCTGAACCCTAGTGAGGGCGGTGAAGTTGAACTTGGAGCTCCCTTTGGTGAGCTCAAGGTCGATGCATGGGATGAGCTTCATGGTGAGCTTGCTGCACCGAGCCAGGTTTGGTGCCGATCCGACCTCAGGCCCTTGAGCGCCAATGGTACATCGAGCTCGAAGACTTCGAGCTTTTGAGTGCGATGGTACATTGGGCTTGAAGTGTCGAGCTTGTCTCAGGCTTTTAAGTACCGATGGTACATCGGCTTGAAGGATCGAGCTGGCTTCGGGCTTTTGAGTGTCGATGGTATCAGGCTTGAAGTGCCGAGCTGGCATCGGGCTTTTTGGTGCCGATAATACATCGGGCTTGAAGTGCCAAGCTAGCCTCGAGCTTTTTGGTACCAATGTACATCGGCATGAAGTGCTAAGCTGGCCTTGGGCTTTTAGTGCCGATGGTATATCGGGCTTGAAGTACCAAGCTAGCCTTGGGCTTTTTGGTACCGATGGTACATCATGCTTGAAGTGCCGAGCTGGCCTCAGACTTTTGAGTGATAATGGTACATCGGGCTTGAAGTGTTGAGTTGGCCTTGGGCTTTTTGGTGCTGATGGTACATTATGCTTGAAGTGTCGAGCTTGCCTCGGGCTTTTTAGTGCTGATGGTACATCAAGTTTGAAGTGCTTAGCTGGCCTCGGGCTTTTTGGTGCCGATGGTACATCGGGCTTGAAGTGCTGAGCTCGCCTCGGGCTTTTTGGTGCCAATAGTACATCAGGCTTGAAGTGTCAAGCTGGCCTTAAACTTTTTGGTGCCAATGGTACATCGGGCTTGAAGTGTCGAGCTAGCCTCGGGCTTTTTGGTACCGATGGTACATCGGGCTTGAAGTTTCGAGCTGGTCTCAGGCTTTTTGGTACCGATGGTACATCGGGCTTGAAGTACCGAGCTAGCCTCGGGCTTTTTAGTGCCGATGGTACATCAGGCTTATAGTGTCGAGCTGACCTTAGGCTTTTGAGTGCCGATGGTACATCGGCTTAAAGTGTCAAGCTGGTCTCAGGCTTTTTGGTGCCGATGGTACGTTGGGCTTGAAGTGCCGAGCTAGCCTTGGCTTTTTGGTCCCGATGGTACATCGGACTTGAAGTGCCGAGCTGGTCTTGAGCTTTTTAGTACCGATGGTACATCAGGCTTGAAGTACCGAGCTGGCCTTGGGCTTTTTGGTGCCGATAGTACATCGGGCTTAAAGTGTCAAGCTGGCCTCAAACTTTTTGGTGCCGATGGTACATCGGGCTTGAAGTGACAAGCTGGCCTCGGGCTTTTGCTGAAAATATGAGTTACTCGAACACGCTTTTGTTAATATGAAATATGGGATAGGTGAGTCCAAAAGAATGAGTAATTCATCCAATGTGTAAAAGGGATACATTACTGGTAGTACCGTCGGAGGTTGTCAGAGTTCCAAGTCCGAGGGAATGACTTTCCATCTAGTCCTTCGATTTGGTATGCTCCATGATGGAGGGCTTCGGTGACTCGATAAGGTCCTTCACAATTCGGCGACAGCTTGCCTCCTTTCGTTGGCTTCAACACTTTGGCCCGTCTGAGGACTAGGTCTCTTGGCAAGAATGTTTTGGGACGAACATGAGCATTATAATACATAGCAGTTCGCTGCTGGTGGGCGGCCATCCAGAGTTGTGCTCGGGCATGTACCTCCTCCACAATGTTGAGGTTGGCTCGTAGTTGGTTCGAGTTATCCTCCTCATTGTAAGACTTTGCTCGGGACTTGGGATGCCGATCTCCACAGGGATAACAGCCTTGGACTCAAAGAAAAGGCTGAAGGGGGTCTCCCTGTAGGAGCCCGTAGCATTGTGTAGTGGGCCTATAGCACGTTGGTAAGCTCCTCTGCCCATCTCCCCTTGAAGTCGTCCAGGCGCGCCCTAAGTCCTTGGAGGATGATGCGCTTTGTTACTCGGCCACGCCGTTGGTTTGAGGGTGACCGACAGAGGTGAACCACTAATGAATGCCTAGTTCGGTGTAGAATCCTCTGAAGGGTGCGTTGTCGAACTGCCATCCGTTATCGATGATGAGGGTACATAGTTGTCCGAACCGGTAGATTATAGACTTTCAGAAAAATCTCACTTTGCCCTCGTGATCTCAGACAGTGCCTCGGCCTCGATCCATTTTCCTTATTTCATAATATACATGTAAACTATAAATTATGATTTAAAAATTACTAATTATAAATAGGCTTACTACATCAGTACGCAAATCTCAAATGGTACCATCCGAGGTGCATCAACATTTCTTGAGACATCATCAGGATGCATGTGCCTTTTATCCACGTTCTTTTCCTCATCGACTGATCATCGTTGTTAGCAGAAGCACCTTCAGGCTTAATATCTGGAAGATTTCCTAAACGTTCAAGTGTTTTCTGAATCAGGACATCAATATCATGTTGTTTATTGTCTTCATAATCTTTATCAGTTAATCTCCAGAGCCTTCTCTCAACAGTGTCATAGACCTTTGCACAATAAACCTGGGAACTCCGATCGAAGTGGTAATTTCTTGTTTAAAGGTACGAAGTGGACAATACATTTGTGCATCACTGATTCGGCTGGAACGTCATCAAGATGGAAACTGTAGAAGAGTTCCCTGGTGTCCCGTGTTTTCCAGTGCCTGTCGTTTCTTTTTTTGCTTCTTTGGGACGATAAAACCACTGCCCAATAACCATCATTTTTCCATCCACATCTTGAGTTATGTCCTTGACAATCGCAACATAAGGCTTCTGCTTCCTATCCTTCAGAGTCAGGAGCACCGGATCCTCCAGCTCAATTGTATTTCCTTCGTATTCAAATGACCGGTAGTGCCACTTCTTCCACTTCCCTTTACCAGAAATCCTAAGCACTGGCCCTTTCGGTGTCGCATCCTCTAGTGTCGGTTCCTCCTCTCCATCGCTGCTGGAGACCAGCGCGAACCTTCTCTTCCTCATGCGAAGGTGGTCCTGGCCTTGCGACCGAACGAAGTGTGTCCCCCGGTCCAGGAGGGAGTCACTGTCCATATCTTTTAATCCCCCAGGTGACACCTCGGATCAGGGATATCGGAAACCCATCAGACACGCAAAGACTCGGGAATCCAAGCGTCATATGGGAACCTAAATGTCAGAATAAACTCTAGTGTCATGTGTCCTTAAATAAATGCTGGGGGGTTACACTAGGCATGTCAAAGGGTTTTACCCTATCGGCCGCCTGCCAGGCACGGTGCCACAGGTGGCAAGTGGGCCTGATCATGTCAGGTGTGCACTGTTATGGACAGTGGCCACACGTAGTTGTAGACGGTTAGTGGGCCATATGGAACTGTAGGCAGTTGGTTGGCCACGTGGTTGTGTCAGGCGGCTCGAGGATGAAGGGTCTCTAGGGCTGAAGCCGAGGGAACGCGAGGTCCGAGACCGAGGGGGCTCCAGGTCCAAGGCCAAGGGGACATGAGGCTCGGGGCCGAGGGGATTTGAGTCCGAGGCCGAGGGGACTCGAGGTCTGAGGTCGAGGGGACTCCAGGTCCGAGGCCGAGGGGACATGAGGTCCGAGGCCGAGGGGACTCTAGGTCCAAGGCCGAGGGGACATAAGGTCCAAGGCCGAGGGGACTCTAGGTCCAAGGCCGAGGGACATGAGGTCCAAGGCCGAGGGGACATAGTTCAAGGCCGAGAGGACATGAGCCCGAGGGGGCCCAGAGGCCAAGGGGACTTGAGCCCGAGGGGGCCACGGAGGCCGAGAGGACATGAGCCCGAGGGGGCCACAAGGCCAAGGGACTTGAGCCCGAGGGGGCCACGGAGGCCGAGGGGACTTGAGCCCAAAGGGGCCACGGAGGCCGAGGGGGTCTCGGAGACCAAGGGGACTTGAGGTCCGAGGCCGAGGGGACTTTAGTCACGAAGGTAGGGGCCGCCGAAGCCGAGGGGGCTGCGGAAGTCGAGGGGGCCACAAAGGCCAAAGCTGAGGGTTCCATTAGTTGCTCTCCATTAACCTTAACAAGGCTTGATTAGCCACATCACAAATAGATCAATCTAATCCGAACCATTTATAAATCATTAAAATTTAAATCCAAACCCGAACTATGTATTACGGGGATTATATGATATGATCTATGTAACCCATTTAACTATCAAATTATGTTTAGATTGGCATAAATGCATAACCCATATGACCTATATATAACTTATATACTCTGTCTTAAGTTAATGCTTGCATATATATGAATTATTTATTACATTTTAAGTTATGAATTGTAATGATAAATCTACTCATTATAATTTTAATTATCCCCAATCTATTTCATCCAATCATTGGATCCTTATAATGATAAAATAATAATTAATTAAAATGTGACACTAACTTGGATAAATAAGCCTCACAAGTCGTACTCAAGTTGGTAGGTTAGGTTACATGAATTGGCCCATTAAATAATTGGGTAAAAGCTAGGTTAATTTCAAGATAAATTGTGGGTTGATTTTGAGTTGTGAGCTAACCCAAAAGATAATATATCTATTAATCATGTCTAATGGGTCAACTCGATTTTGATTCAAACTTGTTTATACTTAACCTAAACCTGTTAATTTTATGTTCATGGGTTATGTCTAAAATTGCCACCTCTATTAAATCACCTCAACTAAAATCACTGACTAACTCTATGATCTCCTACTCATCCATAATATTAGGTATCCATGATCACCCTCAGATAATAATCTTGACTTGATATTTAGGAACCAAAATATCTCTCAGTCATATAAAAATTCTTTTATATTATATTAATATAATAAATTTATAAAATTATAAAAAATTGCATTAGAATCTAAAAGTTTTAAGTTAAACAAGACAAATACAATATATGATGAATGTAATTTTAGTACAATTAAAAATAGAGTAAGATGTAAAGTAAAAAATTAAGAACCGTAAAGTTTTCAAAAATAATTATTTTTGATATTTAGAATTGATTATTTATAAAGAAGAAGAAATTGAAGATGATATCACTTGTAAGATTAAAGCAAGTAAGATGAAAATAGAAAAGAACAATAAGAATATTATGTGACTGTAAAGTATCTATGAAGTTGAAAAAAAAAATTATAAAAGAACTACAAGACCGATTGTGTTTTATGGTATATATTAAATTGTTAGAAAATTATATGTACACAAAATAAATATAGCCAAAACAAGAATTTAAAATGGTTGTGTAGTAATAGAAAAAAAATAGGATAAGAAATAAAGTAATTTATAAAAGGATAAAATAGTATCAATTGAGGATAATAAAAAAAAAAAAGATGACTTTGGACATGTGTAGCTTAAACCTAAAAATGCATTTGTATGAAAAAGTGATGCAATATATGTAGAAAAAAAGATAGAGGTAGATTAAGTTTTAATTATGCTATCATGTTATAAATATTTATAACATATTTCAAATTGAATATTAGGTGTAAAAGATATTCAAAGCAAGTTTTATATAATTTATAAAATATAGTAAAACTAGATATAGGGATTTTCAACATAAAAATACCTTAATAACTTATTTTTTCTAATTTTATTGTAAGTAAAACATTGATAAAATATTTAATATCTAATGAATATTTTTAGTCAATACTCTAACTATGATTAAGTTTTTTATAAAATTTTGAAATTTAAATCTTATTTAATTTTAGAAATCACTTTAAATATAATTAGGTTACTTACAAAATTTCAAAATTTCAAAATCCAAATTTTAATTTAAAAAAGCTCTAACTATAATCAGGTTACTACATCTTCAAATAAAATTGTTTTTGGACCGATCCTCAATTTACGATATTAAGGACTCTATCATCCTTTTTAATTCTTCAACATTTACCTTTTGGACTATTAATTTGATATTTAAAGATCTCTATTAAGCTATATTATCGAAATAATTCTAAATCCAAGACATCTTTTATTTTTCATAGAATACTAATCTCTTAAACCTAATAAACTTTCTAGTTTTTATATAATATTAATTTTTAAGCAAACTAAATAAATGAATATTTAATAAATATTTAAATTATATTCTCAACACAAAACTAATTTTTAAGTCATCTATCATAATTTTGAAATATAAAAATTTTGATAAAAATTAACCCCCCCCCCCCCCCCCCCCCCCCCCCCCCCCGCCCCTCAATGGCATTTTTGTAATTTCTTAAAATTTGTTATTGTTCATAAATTGCTTCTAAGTTTCTCAATTCAACTTCGATTTTAATGATTCAAGATATGTTAGAAAGCTAACTTAATATCCAACATCATGAATAAAAATTCAAGCAAAAATTTTAATTATACTATTTGTATTTTTTTATATTAATATGATCAAATTGTGTTTTAATCTAAAGTGAACTAACCTAACATGATTGGATCCCATAGTTATTTAAAAGTTTTGACAAGAAAATAAAGAATATAAACAATAATTAACAAAGACAACTTAATTAACCATTGCTCTCATGACAGCCTTTGCCCAAAGAAAAAAACAAACAAACAAGCACGATGACTTACTTGCCTTTTGTAGGTCACTGAATACTTCAGCAATCGATTTGTCAATTTTCTGATGGTTACGGCTTATATTAAAATGGAAATTCCTTAGACAAGAACCAAGATTTTGGATTCCAACCGATGGAACCACCTGAAAACCACTACTTTCTTCAGGGAGAGAATTGCACGGACTTTCCATTTCTTTGCTTTCATCATACTCTTTTCCTGCCTCTTAGAAGATTGTGTACTTCATTTATGGGTTCTTTGAAATGAGACATGACCAAATTATCCCATATTTTCTCTTGAATCTATTGAAAAAATAAACAAAAAAAAGAGAAGGTCTGAAATTGACTTGCCTTGAAGACATTTTTGAAAGCTAAACATCGCTAGCTAACTTGTAAAGTTATGTAAGCCACATGGACCGGCTGGTTGAACCGAGATCCGAAGGTCAAGCCGGTCCGATTCTAACATAAAATCGGATATGTGAGAGATCCAGAATAATTCGGTCAACCTTTGGTTCACCCGTGAACTGATCAACTTGGCCTGAACCGGGTCACGGGTTTATCAATGCCATTTCAAATTTTTTATCCTTTGGCATTTCAAATTCCTGAGAGTTTATGGCAACTTTTTCTCCATTGAGATGCTAGCAAGTTTTATGGAGAAAGAAAAAGAGATCATGCAAAGAAGAGCATTGGTGAGAGAAGAATAAAGAAAAGAAAATTGAAGGAAATATGAAAATTTTATGGGAATCAAGATGAAAAAGTAGAGACAAAGAAAAATGATGAAAATAAAGAAAACTCGGATAGAAATTTTCTTTAATTTTCTTTCTTTTTTTTTGAAAAAAGTTAAATCAGACTAAATGGGTACGCAGATTGAAAGTAAGCAAATTTTAAAGATTAAATAAAATACCAAAAAAGATTTTTTTTCAAAAAGAAGAAGATTATAAAATTAGTATTCATATGTTCATTTTATTAAAATTAATTTTATTAATATAAATATATTTTTATATGAAAATAATTGAATCAATGGTTCAACATGTGATCTAATCGTTGAATCAGTGATCCGATGACCTGAGCCCATGGCCAGGTCAATGTCCAGACCGGGTCTAACAACTATGTAATAAATGATTTTATCTATCTATGCACACGGATATATAGATAAATATATTGATTTTATATATATATATATATATGCAACTTCACTATTCCAAGTAAATTCCCTTATGATTTTTTTTTTGCTCTCCTTTCATTGTCTATTTGGTGAAGGTTCGATTCATAGTGGATGCTTCTTAAATCATCCAAACCATTCTCTAGAGGACCATAATTTGAGTGAATTGCTCTCTAAATATCCAGGGTAACTAGGTCTTCACATTTTTGGAGAAAATGGTATATCTTGATGGTTCTTTTCTTTTCTTTTTTGGTAGCAATGATATAATTAGTAGTCGTGTGGCCAGGCAAGCCATGCCTCTAATATTTGTAGTCATAATATTAAGTATTCCTATTGGGAAGTCCTCTCTCCCAACCATACCTTGACTCAATGATGAAGCCCTTTTTTTGTAAAGAAATCAGTGTCTTTATTACCCTCTTTAAAAGTTTGATTAAAGATCTTTAGAGAAAATTTTATCAATTGTTTAATGCTAAGGAGAAAAGAATGTAAATATTTAAAGAAACGGTTTAACCATGATATTATAATAGTAAAATCACCTTCAATAATCAATCCATGTCCAAAAATGGGTAAAGCTTTCTGAATCCCATGCCATGTCAATATAAGTTCAAAATGTGGAACAAAATTGATTGATAGTGAGATGGCTAACTAAAATTTGTCCATGATTATTCTTAATGAAATGTTCTACTCCGCTTGACAAAGCGTTGATGGAAATCATCAAAATTTAATTTGAGAAATCCTATAGTGATGGATGTCATGATAGGAGGGTGTGAGAAAAAGCACCTGAAATAACAAGTATAAAAAATTCCCCACAAGAATTCTCTAAAGAGTGTTATCTTTAGCTTTATAGAAATTATATATAACATATTCAACTTGAATTAAAATAGTTTTGGTACTATGTACACTACAACAAACATATGTTTTGGCAACCCTTTCTTCCTGACGCTACAGTGTAGCGTTGGAAAAATTCGAAAGCTGCCAATGCTTTTTTAAAGCGTCGGCAGTTAACCGATGTAACGACGCATTTAAGCGCTGGCAAAATAATGGTGCTTATAAGCGTCGGCATCGGACTTCTTCCCTGTCTCCCCCACACTGACTGCCTCTCCCACATCGGTGAAACCCTAGCTGTTGTGCTCCCCTCTATGTCTCTCCTATTTCTCCCGCACCAACAGTCTCTCCTGCACCGATAAAACCCTAGCCATGCTCCCCTCTATTTCTCTCCCACATCGATCTCTATCTCTCCTACACCAACGAAACCCTAGCTGCACTCCCTTGTCTTTTCTCTCTTTGATCCCGATCTTCGAATCCTCTCAGGTGAGATAAATCATTCATTCTCTTCTCTTTTGTGGTCCAATCACAAGCAGATTGTCATCACAATGCATTCCTATAGTAAGATTCTTGTTTAGTAGGGAATTTAGGCAACCTATAGTAAAACTCCTGATATTTAATGAGGTAAAATATCAGATAGATAAGGGTTTATTAAGTCATCTTATCATGCAAGGGATGGGTCCGTAGATTATTCTTATTCCTTCCCTCCCTTTCCTTCTCCCAAAAGAAAATGATTCCGATCGAACCCTAACGTTCGAAATCTCATTTCAAATCTTCGCTCCTCCACCATTAGGCTCCAGCAAGCTTCTGATACTTTTCTTGAATTAGTTTAGTTTTCATAGAATTTTGAGTTCTTGAGGGCTTGTTGAAAAATGTCCATTTTAAATTTCTTGTGGATCACACTTGCGGATTTTTTGAGTCAAATTGATGTGATTTTTGTTGTTTTTTATCAGATAAATTAATGCTTCTTTTTATATTTGAGGTTCTTTGATGTATTTCGGTTTTCTTATGATTGCATTATACATGTTTAATATAAATTTGTATAGACTTTGATTTTAAAATTATAGAAAGGATCGGCTCAATTTTAATTTTATGTTTGTTATTTTTTTTAAATATAATAGGTTTAATATAAATTTTATCTTAATTGTATTATATAGGTGTAATATAAATTTATGTATGCAATGTGATTTTATCTTAATTACTTTATATAGGTTTAATTTAAATTTTCTATTTATTTTATTTTAATAAAAATATTTACCAAACTTAATTTTTTGATGCTTTAAAGCGCAAATTCGCAAGTTGCCGACGCTTTAAAGCATCGGCAAGGTCAAAATTTTCTGATGCTTTATAAAAAGCATCGGAAGAGTTTGATCTTGCCAATCTTTAAAGCATCGGCAAAATTTCATTTTGCCAATGCTTTAAAGCGTCAGCAAAATGAAAAGCGTCAGCAAAATTTCATTTTTCCAATGCTTTAAAGCGTCGGCAAAATGAAATTTTGCCGACGCTTTAAAGCATCGGTAAGATCAAACTCTTCCGACGCTTTCAAAAAGCATCAAAAAATTCCATCTTCACTTCTGCTTTTTCAATGCTTCAAGAAGCGTTGAATAATATTTTTTGATGCTTTTTAGCATTGAAAAAGTACTTTTTTAGTGTCGCAAAAACACAGAATTATTGTCGTGGTACATTATGCTAAGGTAACTTCTTATTCCTTTCTCTCTCGATATATCGAAGGATATGGATTAAGAGTGACAAGAAAACCATAGATCGCTAGAATATGACTAATAATTGAAATTTATGACTTCTTGCAATGAATCCATTTGGATGATAAAGTAACGAGAGACCAGCTCACATATAGTTTTTGATTATGGATATAAAAAAAGAGATGCTCCAATGTTCCTCCATCAAGATTGCATCTGCTATAGTGTGGTGAAAGACCAGAAATTCTACTAATTAAAAGCCAAGATGTAGGTAAGCCTTTTCTAATACTCTCTGATGTGGCCAGTAGCACCATGTAATCGTTAACGGCAGAGCTAACTAACAGCGGAGATCAAAACAGACAGTCCTCGATGCCCTCGCTTCTCCAAGGTGGCCCTCGGCAGCTTTGCTTCTCCAAGGCAGCCCTCGATGGCCCCGCTTTTCCAAGGTGGCCCTCGGTGGCCCCGCTTCTCCAAGGCAGCCCTCGGTGGCCCAGTTTCTTCAAGGCAGCCCTCGGTGGCCTCGCTTCTTCAAGGTAGCCCTTGGTGGCCCCGTTTCTCCGAGGTGATCCTTGATGGCCCCTCCTCATCAAGGCGGCCCTTGCGGCCCACCCTCTCCAGAGTCGGCCTTAGTACTGGCCATAGCACCAGCCTCTGCATTGACTCTCGAGCGAACTGCGATGCCTATGTAGCCCCCCACATGAGCTAGGCCCACCAACCACCTAGTCCATGCGCCTAACAAGATTAGGCCCACCAACCATCTAGCGTACATGCCTGACGGGACCAGGCCCACCAACCACCTGAACCGTGCAGCCGATGGGACCAGGCCTACCAACCACCTGACTCACGCATTCGATGGGACCAGGTCCAACAACCACCTTGCTGATTAGACTAGGCCAACCAATCGTCTCTAAACTCACGTAATCGCCACGAGTCTAGTAGACATTCTTTTTCATGAAACTCCATGTGGCTGATCCCCAAACGGAAACTGAGGGTCTATAAAAGGGTAAGATGGACCCTTAGTGAGGTAAGGGAGAGGAATATACTCTAAACCCATTCTAAACTCTCAAAGAAGATCCCCATTCTCTGAGCCTTTCTCTCTTCGAGCTTTCTCAAGCTTACAACTGTGACTCTGGTCGCTAACTTGCCTGTCGAAGGGTCCCCGCCGAAGCAACCTTTGGCTCTGGGACTTTTTGCAGTTCTCTCTTCAGGAAGGAGCTTGGATCGAAGTCTTTAGTGAGGCCAATGTCAGGATTCCTCTAGCTTGTCCTCACCCCATCCATATGGGCAAATAGGAAACGGGACTTTCATCCCATGACTTTGGAGGGAAGGTTGAGTGGTAGGGTCCTACCCAGCCTGAAAGTAAAAATCCAGCACCCGTCTTCACTATAGTGGCGGAGCTTATAGAAAGCTTGGAACAAAGAAATTCTGGCTTCCAAGCCATGGAAGAAACAAAGGACAACAAAGGCATAGATGATCCAAACCAAGTTTGGAGTCAACTATGTCGGGACAAGTTCGTACCTATCTAGAAGGTTAAGAATGAACGGATGGAAAGGAAGGTGGAGCCCACACATGAAGAATTCTTCGTACAGGGCTACCCGACCAAACTGGTCGGAGTTCACCCTATCCTCAGATCCAGGAGCAGATAGACGAATGTAGCTGGGAACCCTATACCTAACCATGAGGTCTTCTACCTCTTCAGGGGTCATGATGGAGATCATCCCCTCTAGCCCTACCAGATCAGAAGTGGCCGCCGGAGAGGAGGTCGGACGGGCTAGGGTGGTGGATCATAACTGGCACTACCCTAGGTGGAGGTGCCCTAGGCAGAGACACTCGGGGTGGTAGTGTTGGGGCTACTACTGTCGGGTGGTCGCGGATGGTGACACCGCTGACTAGCCGATGCCTATAGTGAACCAGAGGAACCTTCTCCTCCTCTTCTGAGGATGGAGGGGGACTTACAATAGGCCTCTTGCCTTCCCTGACAGCATGACAGTCCATGGACTAAGAAGAAAACAAAGGAGGAAGATGACAAAAGGAGACTGACCTGGTGTCGAAAAGGAAGAATAGAAGGTTCGGGGCTCTGAAGGTTCAGGACTCTAAGGAAGAAGACGACATGGAGGATGATAAAAGCGTAAAGAGCACGCTCGGGCGGGTGAAGTGATTTTATACAGAATTTTTGAATCGCCTCGCCCAAGGCAGTGCCACGCATCCATCTGCGATTGAAGGCAACATCTCGCTGTCAATAGCTCCCCCTTCACCCGAGATATGGTGTCTCGGTTCAACACAGAGAGCGGGATCTGCGGCCAATGATAGAATGTAGGGAGTGGTGGCTTAATGATGGCACCCGACTTTTCCATCTATCGAGAGATCTTCCCTCGGTGCACCCAAAATTGACTTCACTTTCCATGCTTCTCCTTAAATACGAATGGACTCCAAAGTGACATTGCCTCGGGGAGGCGCACCCCACCTCCAATGATTAATGGCACACGAAACCAGCAAGGATGACAATTTTTGTGCTCCTTTTGTTCAAGGGTCGACAGACACGTGGCCACTTAAGCTCAGGAGCGAGAGGGGGCATCTGATATGGCCGGTAGCACCATGTAATCATTAATGGCAGAGCTAACTGACGATGGAAATCAAAACAGATGGCCCTCGATGGCCCCGCTTCTCCAAGGCAGCCTTCGACGGCTCCGCTTTTCCAAGGCAGCCCTCGACGGCCCTGTTTCTCTAAGACAGCTCTCGGTGGCCCCGCTTCTCCAAGGCAGTCTTCGGCGGCCTTACTTCTCCAAGGCGGCCCTCGATGGCCTCATTTCTTTAAGGCAGCCCTCAGCAGCCCTGCTTCTCCAAGGTGGTCCTCGGCGGCCCCGTTTCTATGAGGCGGTCTTCGATGGCCCCTCCTCATCAAGGCGGCCCTTGCGGCCCTCCCTTCTCCAGTGTCAGCCTCAGCACTAGCCGTAGCACCAGCCTCCGCATCGACTCCTGAGTGAACTACGATGCCTACGTGGCCCCTCATATGAGCCAGGCCCACCAACCACCTAGCCCATGCACCTGACAGGACCAGGCCCACCAACCATTTGGCCCATGCGCCTAGCAGGACCAGGACCAGTACCAACCACCTGACCCATGCAGCCGATGAGACCAGGTCCATCAACCACCTGGCTGATAAGACCAAGCCAACCAACCATCTTCGAACTCACGTAATCGCCATGAGTCTTGCAAACATTCTCTTCGATGGAACTCCACGTGGCTAATCCCTAGACGAAAATCGAGAGTCTATAAAAGGGTAAGATGGACCCTTAGTGAGGCAAGGGAGAGGAATATACTCTGAACCCATTCTAAACTCTTGGGAAAGATCCCCATTCTCTGAGCCTTTCTTTCTTCGAGCTTTCTCAAGCTTGTGGCTGTGACTCTGGTCGCTAACTTGCCCATTGGATGGTCCCCGCCAGAGCAACCTTCGATCCTAGGACTTCTTGCAGGTCTCTCTTCAAGGAGGAGCTTCATCAACAACTTCACGAAGCCCTCTAACGTCTGCTACCAATGACCAGATGTCATCAGTCTCTACATACAAAAACAAAACTCAGTACAATGCATCCCACTCATATATTTTTATAGTATTTATAGAGTGCTTTATGATCCACCTGAGATTGCCTTTCATAAACATCTTTGACCATTACTGAGTTCATGATAGCCTCGCCCCCATTTTAGGACATCTAGCTGATCACTACCTATTGTATGAATCTAAGATAACTTGTAAGAGTTAAAAGGAGGAACAAGGGATGAGATTAAGCTCATGTTTCAGCATTACATCCGTAACCAAGCAAAAGGATAACAAGAGAGGCACTAGGGACCAAGTAATCTACATTAGAAATTAGTAGTAGTCTATTGGGGCATTCATTGCATAGCCATGGGTCTACATCCCATTAGACAGATCGATCATTTCCAATGGACCAAACTAGCTTCAACTCATTTTATTTGGTTTTTTAGATCACTATATATCCATTTTATGATCCATAATGAGTATCAATTAAATCATCCAACAACAATGGTGGAAGGAAATTTTGGAGGTCAGAAAAAAATTGAAAAGCAAGGAAGAAAGTTGGCCCAGAACACACGGCACGGCACTCAATATATAGTACACTTCATGCAACTCATGCTGCTGGGGGTCTCTAAATCCACTTTCACTCGATAAAAGACCAAAAGAAAGAAAAAAAAAACTAGCACTTACCTAAAACTCATTGATGGCTCTCCCATTAAAAAACTTTGGCTGGGTGAGCCTAGGGTTCAACAAAACTAAAATGGATCATCACTAAAATTAAAAAATAATTAGAAGCAAATACACTTTACATCCTACGTAAGATTCGATTTCATTTTGTCCATTCTTAATTTAAAAAGTACTAGTTAGTCTATCTTCATTTGTAGATGTTATCATCATTCATCTAAGAGTTTAGATAATCTATATGCTTGTAATGACTTAAAAAGTATTAGACTACCACTTTTTTTTTTTGGCCTACAGATTTTTTTTTCCAACAATTTTTTTTCTTTTCCATAAAGATACTAAAGCAGCCCTTATATCATGGGCTCCCAGACGAAGGCAACGGCTATATGCGTGTGGGAAATTCCCATAAAATCAAATCCTAGCGTAGCTATTGGGACTAGGGACCAAGTAATCTACATTAAAAATTAGTTCTAGTCTATTGGGGGCATTCATTGCAGAGCCATGGGTTTGCATCCTGATGTCACCAAGTAGCTCGTCTCGAACGTCGGATTAACGGTGATGATCTGAGGAGTGGCGAGGGAGGTCTGGTTGTCCTTCTTCTCCTCCTCTCTGGGTGGGAACCCTGCAAAGAAGTCCCCGAAGGCCGGTTGCTTCTGTGGGGACCCTTCGATGATCAAGTAAGTTATTCGGGACAACAGTAGAATGAGCTAGAAAGGCTTATTTCTGGAACTCAGGGTTCAGATCCCCTTCACTACGAGAGAGGAGATTTTATACCTATTTGAGAGATCTTCTTACCCCTTCTGGAAGATTGTTGAGTCAGAGGCATTGTCGTTAGCGAAGGACAGAAGGTAGGTGGCAGGGTTAGTGGGGGACAAGCCCCTGAGGTCGTCAAAGATGCTTTGGCATGCCACCCCTCTACCGGTCATGGCGTCACAGGCGACAAGCGGGCCTGAGTGCATCAGGTGGCACTAGAACTGATCGTGGTCGTATAGGGTCACCGAGGGAGAGTGGGCCGTACGATAGTTGCAGACGTCAGCCGGCCCATGTGGGATCCCCAAGGTCGGGCCGAGGCCAAGCCTAGGCTGAGGCATAGCCAAGTCTAAGGCTTGAGCTGAGGCCGAGGCCAACCTGAGTCCGAGGCTGAGCTAAGGCTGGGGCTGAGGACAACCTGAGGCTGAGGCTGACTTAAGGCTGAGGCCAACCTGAGTCTAAGGCTGACATGAGGCCGAGGCCGACTGGGGCCAAGTTAAGGTTGGGGCCAAGGACGACCTGAGGCCGAGGCCGACCTGAGGCCGAGGCCGACACGAGGCTGAAGCCGACTTGAGGCCAAGGCTGACTGGGGCCGAGCTGAGGCTGAGGCCAAGGATGACCTGAGGCCGAGGCCAACTTGAGGCCGAGGCCGACTGGGTTCGAGGCCGAGGCCAAGGCCGACTAGGGCCGAGCTGAGGCTAGGGCCGGGGATGACCTGAGGCCGAGGCCGACTTGAGGCCGAAGCCGACTGGGGCCAAGGCCGAGCTGGCCAATGACAGGGATGACTTTGGCCAGGTCCTCTCGGGCTTGATCCTTATCAAAGACAGCGTTCACCTCTCGTTAGTCTGCTTCAGATGGGATTTGATCGGCCACATCATATGCCCCCCCGCCCCGTGCCTGAGGCGATGTGGGTACATCCTCCACCTGGTGAAAGGGGCACATTATTGCCCTATGGCTGATCCCGATGAGTCACCGGTCGCTGGATGGTACACGTGGCTTCCGAAGCGACATCTTTCTAATGATGGGAGTGTAGGACAGCATAATGCCACTGCCATACCCCACTCCACCGCTGAGCTTTAAAGAGAATCCTGCTCGATTTGAGGGAAACCCATCGGACTTCCAAAAAGGCGCTCGCCATCATTGATCCAAAATGGCCAGCATCCTGCCATTGGCCGAGCATTTCGTACCTTGTTCCCTAGGCACCTGCCAAGGCGACCTCCCCACTGAGAGGCATGCACGTTGTAGGTCACGTCGGGCGGGATAGTTCAAAAAGGGAGATAGTGCCTTGCGAAGGCTCCCCACACTGCCAGAGCCTTCTTTCCTCTCAAGTCTGCTTCTTGCTCGAGTCTCACCAGCTTCCATCTGTCTTCATTGTCCTTCCTACCAGGTTAGTCTTCCTATGCTTCTACTACCTTTCCATGCCTTCCTCGGTAAACTCGTGGTCCTTTGCTCTGCCCTTAGCCGGCTTTGCTTCCTCGCAATTGTGTCCTTCTCCGACTCCTTTCACTTTCTCCCTTTCTTCCTATTCCAGCTCCACCGCGGACCGGGTTCCTCTGTCACAGCGGCAGGTCATCGAATGGGCCCCCATCAGGGGCCGCTCGGTCGCCACTAGTTCCCCTCCCAAGCCTAGGAAAGAGACCTTTGAGGAATCCACCTCCACCATAACCAGGCAAGAACTGACCAACCTTAGGGTCCTGTACAGCATCCCATTTAGCATTAGGTTATCCCTCCCTATGCTCGACGACAGGGTGATCTCTTCCTGGTCGGGGAGGGTTGCCTTGTACGAGGCATTCCTTAGGGCCGGCCTTCGTCTGCCCCTTCATCCATTCATAGTTAGCATTTTAGATAGGTATCACCTAATGCCATCACAGTTAGTTCCAAATTCCATTCGGACGATCTGCTCCTTCCTTGTTCTATGCCGCCTGCAGGGTTAGAACAAAGAGTCACCCTTTTCTGAGCTTTCTACCTTATCCGTCGCTAGGCAGGCTGGTGGATGTTCCACCCTCGGCCATCCGAGCTCTCCGATTGGGTCTTCCTTCCTTTGTCAAGGGGTGGAAGACCCGCTTCCTCTTTGTCGATCTCGAGGGAGCGAGGCCGAGCTGGGGGGATTGGACGACGGCCCGAACAGGAACAACTCCGTGGTGCCGAGGGATGAGGAGGCCTTCCACCAACTGATGTCAACCGAGATCCCTAGCCTCAAGGACCTATTGTCGGAGGAGAATCTCCAACTAGCGAATGCCTTCCCGAGCAGTGGTGAAGATCGACCCCTCCTCGTTTTCTCTTTTTTTTTTGTTTCATAGGACTGACCGACCTGAGAAATGTGCAGATATGAGGCCGCAGGACAATGTCGTGAGGAGGGCGGTGACCCAAAAGAGGAAGGCCACTGGCGGAGCCGAGGGATCGAGGCAGCGGCCTCGGTCTCAGTCTCTAACTTGACCCCCGGCTTGGTCAACGCAACCGGCCCTTCCAACCAGTCAGCCTCAGGAAGTCCACTAGGCTGCCCCGGTCGTGGACTTGACTGCCGACACGCCTCTGGAGGAGCAAAGGGTTGAGGCCGAGGCAGCTCAGCCTGTGGAGCCGACTCTTCCTGGCACGGAGCAGACTAGCCCGAGGGTCGGGCCGTCCTCGGGAGAAGGCCCACCGGCGGGTGAGCAAGAGAATGGGAGGCTAATGCCCGAGGAGCCACAGACGGAGGAGATGCCCCCAGCCCCCAACGTAGTGATCGCGGCCTCGACTCCGGCTTGGACTGGTGGGGGCGACAGAGCCAAAGCGATCCCTTCCTAGCCCTCTCTTATGAATCAAGGTTGGAGGGTAGAAAGATTGATGGCTCAGGTCTGCCTGCTCGAGTTCCAGGGGGAACTCCATCGCCAGGGGGCCTCTGCCTTCTTCTGGAAGGCCTTCGTAGCCCAGCTGTGGGTAAGTCCACAACCTTTCATTTCTTGAATTCACACTTTGGCTCTGTACTGACGGGGATTTTGATGCAGTCGACGAACTCCCTAGCTGCCATGAGGGATGTCCTTCAGTAGAGCGACACTGTGCTCCGCTAGACTCGGCTAGAGATCGGTGATGCGAGAGCCCGTGCTGAGAGGGCCGAGGCAGCGCTGGAGGCAGTCCACGCCAACCGAGCTGAACTAGAGGAGATTAAGTGCCGGTTGGAGGTGGCCCTGACCGAGCGGGATGAGAGGGTTGCGAAGGTTGAGGAGTTCCGGAGCCAGGTGGCGGCTGAGCACAAGAATGCCCGAGTCACCGACGAGATGCTAGACGCTGCCAAGGAAACCATCGGTGCCCAGGATCTACGCATCGACTCCCTCAGTCTGGAGGTGTGGTCGGCCGAGCTGCAGGCCACCGATGCTGAGGAGTCCGCCCGACAAGTAGGGGCAAGGGTGGCCAAGAGCGAGGCCACGGCGAAGGCAGCGGAGAGAGGGTTGCGGCCGCCGAGAAGAAGGCTGTGGCCGCCGAGAAGAGGGCTGCAGCTGCCAAAGAGGCAGTTGCCAGTGCAGTGGATGACTTCTAGAAGTCCGCTGCCTTTGAAGAGGAGCTGGCTGATGCACTGCAGGCTCCTACCTTTTGGCCTTCCACAACGGCAAAGAGAAGGTCGACTGCATCTATGGCCACACCGGACTCGAGGACATTGAGCTTGACAATGTGCCTGAAGAGTCAGCCTCGCTGGCAGGTCCGGTCAGTGGAGGGTTGGCACCGACTGAGCAGGAGCCACTGATAGCAAGCCGGCATTGGCCGAGGCTGGACCGAAC
Source organism: Calamus simplicifolius (assembly GCA_900491605.1). Lineage (NCBI taxonomy): Eukaryota > Viridiplantae > Streptophyta > Magnoliopsida > Arecales > Arecaceae > Calamus > Calamus simplicifolius. The sequence goes on along the minus strand of UESW01003854.1, from coordinate 1,903,870 downwards.
TCACCTTGAGTTTATTTTTCATTTTTTTTTGTATTGAAGTCCAACTTGTTTCAACATTTTGTAAGACTTTTTGAGTAATGAAATGGAATTTCTATTCAAGTCTTTGGTCTCTGGATGCTTGTACCTCTTTTGTACCTTGCGCTGTTGGAATAGCCCTTCCGGCGTGGTTGAGTGAGCCCCAAGTGACGACTAGGCGTAGCTCTGACGTACATGTTCGGCCATAGGTAACGACACTTTGGGTCTATCTTCCAATGTTGGCTGAGGTCGGGCTTTGAGTGTCGATGCTCGGAGTCGATCGTCGCCGACCCTGCTGGATTCGGTCTTTGAGTGCTGACCGGGGTCAGGCATAGAGTGCCGATGCTTGGGGTCGATCGTGGCCGACCCTGCTGGACTCGATCTTTGAGTGCCGATCGGGGTCGGGCTTAGAGTGCCGATGCTTGAGGTCTTCCCTGGCTGACCCTGCTGGACTCGATCTTTGAGTGCCGATCGGGGTCGGGCTTAGAGTGCCGACGCTTGGGATCGGCCGTGGCCAACCCTATTGGACTCGGTCTTTGAGTGCCGATCGGGGTCGGGCTTAGAGTGCTGATGTTTGGGGTCGACCATGGCTGACCCTGCTGGACTCGGTCTTTGAGTGCCGAGCTAGCCTCGAGCTTTTGATGCTGACCAGAGTCGGTCTTCGGGTGCGTGGACAGTACACTTGAACACATCTTTGTTAATTAAAAGAAGATAAGATATTCAAGACTTGTCTTTATTTCAATGAGATAAGAGGGTGAGGTACTCAAACCTAAACCAGTTAGCTGTATACATCATTGATAGTATCGGTAGAGGTTGTCCGAGTTCCAACTTCGAGGGTGCGGAGTCCCATCAAGTCCTTTGATTCAGTACGCTCCTCGATGTAGAGTCTTCGTGATCCGGTAGGGTCCCTCTCAATTAGGAGATAACTTGCCTCCTTCGGTCGGCTTTGAAACTTCAGCTTTTCTGAGGACCAGATCCTCTGGGAGAAACGTCTTGGAGCGGACACATTATAGTACTTGGTGGCTCTTTGGCGGTAAGCTGCCATTCTAAGTCGCACCTGATTACGTACCTCTTCGACGAGATCAAGGTTGGATCGCAATCGGCTCGGGTTGTCCTCCTTGCTGAACGATTCCACCCGAGGACTTGGCATGCCAATCTCCATAGGGATGACAGCCTCAGACCTGAACATGAGACAAAAAGAGGTCTCTCCGTGGGAATCCGAGGTGTCGTGGAAGGCCCACAGCACGTTGGGGAGCTCGTCCGCCCATCTTCCTTTAAATCATCAGCCGCATTCTGAGCCCTTGAAGGATAGTGAGATTCATTACCTCGGTCGCTCCGTTTGTTGCGGATGGGCTACTGAAGTGAACCGCTGGCGGATGCCAACTCGGTGCAGAACTCCCTGAAGGGGGTATTGTCGAACTGCCGGTCATTGTTGGTGATGAGGGTGTGGGGTATCCCAAATTGGTAGATAATGGATCTCCAGAAGAAGGACCTTACCTTACTCTCGTGATCTTTGCCAGCGCCTCGGCCTCCACCCACTTGGTGAAGTGGTCGATGGCGACGAGTAAAAATCTTCGCTAACAGAAGCTAGGGGGAATGATCCTAGGATGTCCATCCTTCACTGGGCAAAGGCCATGGGGCCGACAAGGGGCTTAGCTGGGAGGTCGGTTGCCGCTGGATACTAGCATGTCGCTGCAGCTGTCGCACCTCTGGACCAGCTCGACTGCATCCCCTTTCATGGTAGGCCAATAGTACCCTTGGTGCAAAGCCTTGTACGCCAGTGCCCTGCCCCCCATATGGTTTCTGTAGATGCCTTCGTGGATCTCACGGAGTATGTAATCAGCATCCACAGGGCCGACATACTTCAAGAGTGGGTGGGAGAAGGACCTACGATACAACTGCCCGTCCAACACTAGGAACCTGGGGGCTCGCCGCCTAAGCAACTTGGCCTCCATAGGGTCATCAGGAAGAACACCATCGGTGAGATATCGGATGTAAGCTTCAGCCCACAGGCCTTGAGTCGACCGGCAAGACCTCCGCAGCCTCGATGCTTGGGACCTCCAGATGCTCCACATATGTCCTCTCCAGGGCTTCATCGATCGACGTGGCCAGGCAGGAGAGTGCATCAGCCCTAGCATTCTTGCTCCTGGGAATATAACTGACACTGAAGTGAGCAAAATGCGAAGCTTGCGCTTGGACCTTACTCAAATAATGGGACATGGTGGTGTCCCTGGCCTCGTACTCCCTAGCGATCTGCCTAAGACGAGTTGGGAGTCTGTGAAGGCTCTGAGGTGTTCTGCCTTAAGTTCATGGGCGAGTCTCATTCCGGCCAGCAAGGCTTCATACTCGGCTTGATTGTTGGTGGCAGAGAAGAGGAAATGAAGAGCATACTCCACCACCGTTCCCTCAGGACTTGCCAGCTTGAGGCTCACTCTGCTTTCTTGGGAGTTTGATGCACCATCCACATGGAGGATCCACTCCTCCGCTGCCACCTCGAAGGGAACGGCCGAAGGTGTCTCATCAAGGTTCTCTGAGCGCTCCTTGGCCCAAGTGCACTCGACCAAGAAGTCTGCCAAGACTTGTGATTTCATGGCCGATCTTGGTCGAATGTCAGGTCAAACTCCGCTAGCTTGAGTGCCCACTTTGCCAGCCGACTGGAGGTGTTAGGACGGGATAGAATTGCCTTTAACGAGTGGTCCAAGAGCACCACGATCGGATGGGCTTGGAAGTATGGCCTAATACATTGAGCGGAGACTATTAGTGTGAAAATAATCTTTTTAGTGTTGGTATACCTAGTCTCCGCATCGTGAAGTACTTTGCTAGTATAGTAGATGGTCTCTGCGTTCCGTCAGGATCCACTTGGAAAAGACCGAGCTGACCGCCTTAGCGGAGGTGGCATGATACAAGAAGAGGTCTTCTCCTTTCGTGGGCTTTGATAGTAGTGGTGGGGTCGACAAGAACTCCTTCAACCCCTCAAAGGCTTTTTGACACTCCTCCGTCCACTTGAACCCGTTCACCTTCCGCAATGCCCTAAAGGAAGGCAAGCACCGCTCAGTCATTAAGGGGATGGCATGGATCTTGTCTAGGTTTGCCTCAATCCCCACTGGGTCACCAAGAAACCCAAGAATTTACCGCTGCTACTCCGAAGGCACACTTGTGGGGATTGAGTCTCATCTGGTACCGACGGAGGTTGTTGAAGGTTTTCGCCAGGTCAACGACGTGGTCCTCGGCAAGGATGCTCTTGGTTAATATGTCATCCATGTATACCTCCATGTTGCGTCCGATCTGACCCTCGAAGACTTTGTTCATTAACCTTTGATATGTGGCTCCGGCATTCTTCAGCCCAAAGGGCATCACCTTGTAGCAATAGATGCCCTTCTCTATCACAAAGGAAGTAGCCTCCTCATCTTCCGGGTCCATCTTGATTTGGTTGTACCCCGAGAAGGCATCCATCAAGCTTAGGGTTTCGTGGCTGGATGTGGCATCTACCAGCTAGTCAATCCTCGTAGAGGGAAGCTGTCTTTGGGACATACCTTGTTCAGGTCGGTGAAGTCCACGCACATCCTTCAACTCCCATTGGCCTTGCGAACCATTACCACGTTCGCTAGCCAGTCCGGATAGTGGGCCTCTCGGATGTGACTGGCAACGATCAGCTTGCCGACCTCCTCGTCGACAACCCTTTGCCACTTGGGAGCAAAGCTTCTCTTCTTCTGCCTGACCGTCGGCACTGCGGGTTGATGTTGAGTGATGGGTAATTACCTCTGGTGGCACACAGGCATGTCTGCTGCTGACCAAGCAAAAACATCTGAGTTGGCATGAAGAAAGGCGAGTAATCAGCCTCTCGCCTCGTCAGGAAGGAGTCCCCCCACTCGGACCATCCTCATTGGGTCCTCCCCAAGCGGAAATGTCAATAGATGCTCAGCTGGCTCCCCCCGCCTCTGCTTCTCTGGGGTCCAACAACTCAGACAACGATGGTGCGATCACAGTCTGCGGACTAGAGGCTACATGGTAGCAAGATGGTGCTCGGCTCCTCTCCCCACGCATCTCCCCCACTCCTTGGTCAGTGGGAAACCTGACTAGCAGCCATTTGGTGGAGATGATGGCATCCAAGAGGTTCAGGCCGGATCGCCCAAGAATAGCATTGTAGGCCAGGGGGACCCGGATGACTAGGAATTTGATGAGGATGGTACTCTATCATGGTGGTGCTCCAGCCATGACAGGTAGAGTGATTTCTCCTCCACTTTAACGAGTCTCCGTGAAGCCCATTAAGGGCGTGATCATAGGCCAAAGAGATTCGGGGACAAGTTCATTCGGACAAATGCATCATAACCAAGAACATCAACCGAGCTTCCACTATCAACAAGGATCCTTTGTATAGGGTGTTTTGCGATCGTCATTGATATGACGCTACATCATTCGGATTATCTACCCCTCTAGATCCTTCTTGAAGAAGGGAATTATATAATCTAACCCTCCGGCCTTCCGTGGCCTCTTAGCAGCACTTCCTGCCCCCAGGAGATCATGGTTATCGTCTTCTTGGTAGGAGCGTTGTCGATGCCGACTGGAGCAAACGGAGGTCCGACGGGCCTAAGGCAGCTGGGTTTTCCCTCTAGATGAACTTTCCAAGTTAGCCATGGTGGATGAGGTCCTCGATCGCCTTCTTCAGCTAGCGGCAGTCCTCGGTGTCGTGCCCATGGTCTGGAAACGGCAATACATGTTCTTGTTGCGGGTAGCTCCAGGCTTCAGAGGAGCGGGCGCTGGAGGTACACCTCACCCTTGATTTCCATCAAAATATGAGATATAGGGGCAAGCAGAGGAGTGAAGGGTCCTTCCCTCGAGGAAAGGGCCCACGAACGGTTGTCTGGCCTGCGAGGTGGCTCAGGTCGACAAGGTGGTTCAGCTCTACTGGGACAAGCTTCTTAGGCTCTTGGCGAGTTTGCTTCTTCCTGGATCCTCCATCGGCTTCCCTTCGGGAGGAGTCTGCCTCATCCGCACGAATGTATTTCTGCACTCGGCCAGCAACTCGGCATAAGACAGGGGGCTTCTTGTCGAGTGAGTAGGCAAACCGGGAGGGACGAAGACCCCGCTTTAAGGCCAGCTTGGCCACAGAGTCGTTGAGGTTGTAGACCTCCAGGCAGCCTCCTTGAACCGAGCCATGTAGTCCCTCAGCGACTCGCCGCTCTTCTGCTGGACGAGAATAAGCTGTCCGCCACTTGGGAGATCCTGCGGCATGCATCGAAGTGCGCAAGGAATGCCTGCTCTAACTGTCGGAAAGAGTTGATGCTTCGAGGCGGCAGCCGAAATACCATGCAGGCGGCCTTCCGAAGGGTCGCCAGAAAAGCAATGCAGAGGAGAGCATCGATCGCCCCCTGGACCTGCATGAGGACCTTATAGCTTTCTAGATGGTCCAGGGGTCTGATGTACCATCGTAGGGATCTTGCTAGGGATGCAGAACAGTTGAAGATTGGCTCATCCATGATGCGACGAGACAGTGGCGGGCGACTGTCGTAGTCTACCTCCGGTTGGTTGGTAATCCGGCGACTGAGCTCCTCTAGCCGCTGGTGGTACTCCTCCAGCCGTTGCTTGGCCCAACGAGCGACCCTGCCATCGAAGGATCCCTCCTAGGAAGATCCTGAGGACGGGGAGGGGCTATGGCGGTTACGATGGGCCCGCTCCGGCTCCTTCCCGGATCGCCGCTTGCAGGAACTGTCAGAGTGGCTGGAAGGGGACCGAGGCCTCTTAGAGGCCTCTCGATGATGACGCCGGGATGAGGTGCAGCGGCAGTGGGCCTCTCGCATGGGAGACCTCCCACAATTTGACTACTGGGTAAGGCAGGTGGGGCAGCATTGTTGCGGGCTGCTGCTAAAGTTGATGGACCACAGCCACAAGAGACTGAACTTGCAAGGCAAGTGCCGTGACTCAGTCATCCTAGGGTGGTGGTGGAGGAGGAGCCGGGAGGCTAGCCTGGGAGTAGGGAGGCCATCTCTAGCTCTTTGGTTTTCGGCGGTAACCCCCAGCATGGCTGGTAGAGATATCCTGGGCTCGCATTACCACCATCCTTGCTTGGTTGAAAGGGGGGGGGGGGGGGAAGCGATCTGCTGCTAGCTTCCGAAGCTATTTTGCTTCCATAACACCACCGCTCTTCCCTTCCTGGCGCGCCAATCTAATGTCGCCAAATAGCTCGTCTCAACGTCGGGTTAACGGTGATGATCTAATGAGTGGCAAGGGAGGTCTGGTTGTCCTTCTTCTCCTCCTCTGGGTGGGAACCCTGCAAAGAAGTCCCTAGAGGTCGGTTCTCCGGTGGGGACCCTCCGATGATCAAGTAAGTCACTCGGACAATGGTAGAATGAGCTAGAAAGGCTTATTTCTGGAACTCAGGGTTCGGATCCCCTTCACTACGAGAGAGGGGATTTTATACCTGTTTGAGAGACCTTCTTACCCCTTCTGGAAGATTGCTGAGTCGAGGCGTCGTCGTTAGCGAAGGACAGATGGTAGGTGGCAGGGTTAGTAGGAGACAAGCCCTTGAGGTCGTCAAAGATGCTCTGGCATGCCACCCTCTGCCGATCATAGCGTCGTAGGTGACAAGCAGGCCTGAGTCATCAGCGGTGCTAGAACCAATCATGGTCGTACAGGGTCACCGAGGGAGAGTGGGACGTACGACAGTTTCAGACGTCAACCGGCCCATGTGAGATCCCCAAGGTCGGGCCGAGGCCGAGCCTAGTCCGAGGCATAGCCAAGTCTGAGGCTTGAGCTAAGGCCCAGGACGACCTGATGCTGAGGCTGAGGCCGACCTGAGGCTGAGGCCGACATGAGTCCGAGGCCGACATGAGTTCGAGGCTGACAGGCGAGGCGAGGCGAGGCCGACACGGGCCGAGGCCGACTTGAGGCCGAGGCCGACTGGGGCCGAGCTGAGGCTGGGGCCGACAACGACTGAGGCCGGCCGACAGGCCGAGGCCGAGAGGCCGTGGCCGACTGGGGCCGAGCTAAGGCTGGGGCCGAGGACGACCTGAGGCCGAGGTCGAATTGAGGCCGAGGCCTACTGGGTCCGAGGCCGAGGCCGACTTGAGGCTGAGGTTGACTGGGGCCGAGGACGACCTGAGGCCAAGGCCGACTTGAGGCCGAGCCGGCCAATGATAGGGATGACCTTTGGCCAGGTCCTCTCGGGCATGATCCTTATTGAAGACGGCGTTCACCTCCGTTAGTCTGCTTTGACGGGATTTGATCAACCACATCACATCCCATTAGACAGATCGATCATTTCCAGCGGACCATATTAGCTTCAACTCATTTATTTGGATTTTTATATCACCATCCATTTGCAGTTTGGGAAGCCTGCAACCACGCCATTTGATCTAGAGAAATGAACCACTCCAATTCCATTGTATACAAAAAGAAGTTATAAAATAGCACGTTGTCCAGAATGGATTAAACATGCCGATTCAGGATCCAGAATGAGTATCAATTAAATCATCCAACAACAATGGTGGAAGGAAAATTTTGAAAGTCAGAAGAAAATTAAAAAGCAAGGAAGAAACTTGGTCCAGAACACACCGCACGACAAACGCAAAGAGTACACCCTATGAAACTCCTCCTGCTACATGTCTTTGACTCCACTTTCACTCCATAAAAGATCAAAAGAAAAAAATTAGCACTTGCCTAAAGCTCACTGATGGCTCTCCCATTAAAACTTGTCTGTTGAGCTTAGGGTTCAACATAACTAAAATGGATCACCACTAAAAATTATAAAAATAACTAAAGGCCGTAAATACACTTTACTTCCTGGGATAATGTTCGTTTTCATTTTGTCCATCCTTAATTTAAAAAGTATTAGTCAATTTATCTCCATTGGTAGATGTTTTTTACCGTTACTCTTCCGAAAGTTTAGATAATCTATTGTGCTTATAATGATTCAAAAAAAAGACAAAGATAAACAAACATGGTAAAAGCATAGTTGTGGTTAAACCGGTTGGACCGGTATGCGAAGGTCAAGTTGGTCTGATTTATCATAAAACCCGATGTATAAGGGACCCAGAATAATCCAGTCAACCCATCTGATTCACCATGAACCGGTCAATTCAACCTGAACCGAATGAAGTCAAGAATTTTATTATCATATTAATCTTAATTTTTTATTAAAAATTAATTTTTATTAATATAAATATATTTTTATATTAAAATATTTATTTGATGGCTCAACAGGTGATTCGACGGTTGAACCAGTGACCCAAGCCCTTGGCCGGGTCGATGTCCAGATCGGTCCGAAAACTATAGGTAAAAGAGGATCAATGGAGAAAATAATAAAAGGTTCAATTTTAGCTAGTTTTCTTTCAAAAAATTAATATATTGTTATATTCTTTGATACCAATTTTTATCAGATTGATTGAGGTGATGTGCACTCTATTTTTTTTAAAAAAAATTTATTAATTTTTTGATAAAGAAGAAAAATTTGTGGCTTATACATAATTTTTTCTCTCTTTCAATCAATATAGAAAAATAAGATGAAAAAGTTTTTCATCTTTATTTTGCAACTATTTTTTTATTTAATTATATTAGAAAGGAAAATTTTCATGTGGTGCCATATACATTTTTTCATCTTTGAATAAGTGCAAAGAAGAGATAGTATTTATTTTTGTGAAAAATATTTCATGCAAAAATACTCAACGAGTATTTAGGGTTGTTTGGTTAGGAAAAAATAGCCGTGAAAAGTTTTTTATCCTAATTTTATATATTTAGTGAAAAATTATATTTATGGCTTCTTTTCATTCCTATTTTGTTATGTTTAGTTGAAAGAAAGAGAAAAAAAAAAATGAAAAGCTGACTTTTTTTTTAGAAAATAAGGACTACCAGTCTACCACACTTTTTTTTTTTTTTTTTTTGCCTACTGAAATTTTTTTTTCCAACAATTTTTTTCTTTTCCAAAAAGATACTAAACCAGACCTTACATCATGGGCTCCCAGACGAGGGCAACGGCTCTATCCCGAAGGCGGCGGGTGGGAAATTCCCATGAAATCAAATACTAGCGGAGCGGACGGGCAATTTAAACCCCATTAATATTCCACAATTACACACCATGGGTAGTATGAGCCATGAGGCTCCCCTTCTCACCCTTAAACCCCTCCAAAACCCGTTATCTAAGCAGCCAATTCCGCCACCCACCAACCCCTAAACTAGGATGCATCACACGCCAAGTCCACCACAACTCCTCCCACACTCCCACCCATCTCCACACACTCCTAACCACCACCACAAACCACGGTACAAACCCTAACCATGCCCCCCAAATCCATGCCCAACTCATGATCACCACCAACTCCCTCCCCATCCCTCTCCTCCACACTCAGCTCATCAACCTCTAACCAAGTCTGGCCATCCCCCAAGCCCTCCTCACCTTCAAAGCCACCCAAAAGCACAGCAACAGAGTCACCTGGACCTCCCTAATCACCCACTTGGCCCAGTCCCACCGGCTGTTTGACGCCCTCTCCCTCTTTGCCCAATTAAAGAGGGAGGGCCTCAACCCCAACCCCTTCACTTTCTCCGCCATCCTCCAGCCTGCGCTGCAATCGGCTCGGTCTTGCATGGCTCGCAGGTGCACGTGCTTGTCTGCAAGCACGGCGTCGATGCCGACGTCTTTGTCAAGAGCGCATTGGCTGATATGTATGCTAAATGCAGCGATATGAACCGAGAAAAATCTCTTCGGTTCTAGAGAGAGAATCTTCTGCATGATGGCGGCACAACATCCCATGCTCCTTAAATGAAAGGGATTTGACCTCCCCTGAGGCACGTGCCCATAGTCAATCACAAGCGAGGATCGAGAGCGTCAAAGTCTATGCTCCTTTCGCTCAGCGAGAGATATGATCGAAGGAGCTCAGGAACGGGGGTATCTGATGTGGATCAAGCCACGTTGCAGTTAACTAACGAGGCCGACTAATGAAAATAAAATCTGACAACTGAAGTCATTCATTATAGTTCGACATGTTAGCTCTAGCATCGGCCTCAGCATCGACTCTAGAGTCGGCCTCAATGTTGATTCCAGAGTCGGCTTCAGCACCGACTCCAGCGTCGGCATCAGTACCGACTCCAGAGTCGGCCTAGTGCCAACCCCAGCATTGGCCTCAACACTGACCTTGGAGTCTGCCCAATACTGACTCTAGAGTCGGCCCAGCACTGACTCCAGCGTTGGCCTCAGCACCAATCTTGGAGTCTGCCTTGCACCGACTCCAGCATCATCCTCGACATCCATGTGGCCCACCTGCCATATGCGGCCCACAAAGCCTACTACCATCTGCAACCACCACGTGGCCCACCTACCATCTGCAGTCCCATGTGGTCCACTACAGCTTCTGGTGCACACCCGACAAAACCTGGCCTACCAACCGTCTGCAGCACCGCGCCTGACAAGACTTGGCCCACCAACTGGCTATAGCCGCCTATATCAGACAAGGAGGTGGCCTTTCAGTTCTGACATGCCATGAGTCGGATACCTCTTGTTGATGTTGGCCTCACCGCTCATCCCATGTCAGACCATGGCATCTCGGGATCAACAATTGTTCAAAAAGGAGTAAGAGGGACTCCTGACTAGGTATAAGAACCTTCGTCCATAATGGGAACGGAAGGTCAACTTCTTCAAGTTTTTGACTAACTCCTAAAGACATATACTACTATTTTTTCAGACCACTCACTTGAGCATCGAAGAGTCCCCGCTGGAACAATCGGTTCTAGAGGACTTTTTTGCAGGATCCATGTTCGAGGTGAAAGCATCGAAGGATTTCAAGGCCCATCCTCACAAGCTATCGGGTTTCGGATCTTACTTGACATTCGAGGAAGGTGATTTGGCGACAACTAGAGCTGAGCATCGGGCCATGCCATCCATGGGCTGGCATAGCCCGGCACGAACTGGGTCATGCCTAGCATAGCCCGATATACTACAGTACTGGACCGTGCCAAGCACGGCCCATTAAATTGGATCATGCTGGACTTAAAAATTTTGGCCCGCAAACCAAGCCCAGCATGGCCCATGATGGGCCTAGGCTGGCATGGCCCAGCCGTGCCAGCCCGGCATGGCCCACATGGGCCTAGGCTTGGGTCGTGCCGGCCCATAAGGGCCTGGGCCGGCACGGCCCATAAGAGTCTAATAAAAATTTAAGTAAATTTTTTTTTATAAATTAAAAAATTATTGAGAATAAAGAAATTTATTAATATGAAGTCATCTTAATGGTGGAAGGTTTGGCATAGACCCCTACTAGTTTATTAATTTAAAATCAAAATGGTACATGAAGGGAGGGGGGCTAAGCCTGACCTCCAGAATACAATAAGAAAAAAGAAAAAAATGGAGATGAGTCACTTTAATAATTTAAAAATAAAAATATATAATTATAAAAATAGAGATAACTCACTCATCAGTAGTATTTATGTCATCATCATCTTCGCTGGTTAAGTTATGTCCACCTTTATCTTGAAGCCTCACCTCAGCATCTAACTAATCTTTGAAGCACAGAAGCATCTCAACCATCTCGCCAGTCATTCTACTTCTCTTTTCATCCAGAATACGCCGATATGTACTGAAAGCGGATTCCGATGCTACTGTGAACATTGGTATAGCTAAAATATCTCATGCAAATTCTTAATGGAAGAGTTTTTCACCACAATGAAACTGTGATGGGTCGTATACTTGGAGAAATCAACCTGTTGAAAGCCAATCTTGAGTGTTTTGAATATAAAGTTGAATGGGTGACTTTTCAAATGCGTGCCAATGAAAGCCAAACCAAGGATGCTTCCAGCACTGCTGATTGCTGGACCTCTTCTATTGCCAGGCTTACCAGTCTCCTAGAGTAGCATCTTGCTTCTTTTCAATCAGTTCCTTCAACATTTGTACCAGATAAGTCTTATTCCCATCCTCACCTTCGGATGCCTCCACCACAGTCTCACAAGTACAAGCCTAAAGCTTCTCGCCATCAGAAAGGATCTTCATCTAAACCTTATATTATTTTCTCTGATGATGATAAGTAGACCTTATATGTTCTTTCCTATATTTTAAAACCTATCTTATTGATGTATATTTGCTCTAGAACCTGATATTTGAATCAAGCCATTGGCTTACTGTTTTGTATCAATGTTTAATTATGCACTCATGGTATCCCAATATATTGTGTTTTTTGCTTACGCTTACTAAATGAATGTTAATGAATGTCTACCAAATGAATGTTATGATAAATGCTTAACTTTGCACATTCTTTAGTAACCTCCTTGATTGATGACAAAAAGGGGGAGAAGAATAATGCATACATTAAGAAATGGAGAAGAAGATACTCCATACATTCAAATATATAAGGGGAGAAAATTCTATAAAAATTTATTATATATACTTAATGGTTTTGTCATCATCAAAAAGGGGAAGAGATTGTTGACCCCATGTTGATTTTGATAATTACAAAATAATTAAGTAGGATACTAATATGTTTATTATGGAAACAAAGATCATTGCAGGTAAATACAGCATATCAAGGAGATGTTTCAATGAGCTACAAAGTCATTTCAAGTTCCACGACCCTTGGAGTTGTCATTTAAATAATTAGAATTATTATTGCATCACTTTGGCCGAACAACCTTGTTTTCTAGTTAGCTTGGATGGTTCTCTAGCTAACTAGATTGCCTGGAATTGCTGCTGCATCACTTTGGCTGAACAACCTTGTTTTTTAGTTAGTTGGGATGGTTCTCTAGCTAATTGGATTGCCTGTATTCTCCTTGGTTGTGAGCTTGAAGAAGCTCGAGAGAGAGAGTTGTGAAGATGAGAAAATTCTCTAAGTGTCTTAGTGTTCATACCTTGGCCAAGGGTCACTCTTACTCATTTTATTGATACTTGGAGTCTATAAAACTTGCATAGAGAGCTTGGAATCTTATGATGAGCCATGACTCCATGAATGAAATGTCAGAATTAGTGGGATTTATCCCATCTGAACTGGGTGATTGGTACTTTATGACGGATGATGACTTTTTGGACTCATTTGATTAGTCATTAAAGCTTCATGATGGACGATAACTTTTTAGGCCCATTTGATATGGATCATTAAAGCTTCATGATGAACAATGATTGTTCAGGCCTGTGCCAGAACTAGTGGAGCTTGTCTTATTAGATACTTATGAGCCAAAGACGGTTGGTGGGCACTTGGCCTAGTCAGAAATGAAAGCTCACCTGGGAAGCTGAAGCTGAGTCCAAAGGTCAGAGGAATGAGACATCTTAGAATAGAGGCCGCTCAGGGGTTGGGGCCGCCTGGGATCTGGGAGCCATCTAAGAACTGGGGCCGCCTAGGACCGGGGCCGCTCAGGAGCTAAGGCCGCCAATAACTGAGGCCGCCTAGGACTAGGGCCGCTTAGGAGTTGGGGCCGTCGAAGAACTAGAGCCTCCTAAGAACTGGGACTGCCTAGGACCGGGGCCGCTTAGGAACTGAGGCCACCCAGGAGCAGAAGCCGTCAATAACTGGGGCTGCCTAGGATCAGGGCCGTTAATTTACACGTGGCTCTTATTTGCCACATCAACGGTCATCACCACTAACCAACTATTACCAAATCATTTGTTCGTTGCTAATAATGCTGCCAGCAAGCACAATGTACAAAGCCGTTCCACTATAACATCTTCTAAATGATCGAGAGGGTCCAAAATTTCCAAACCCTCCACCTAAGTAGCTTTCGTTCTTATTTTTGGCATGCTAAATCTTAAACCATGGCTTTGAATGCAATTTGAGCTCAACTCACTCCGTAATCAAAGATGAGATACGACTTGCTGTCCACGTTGAGAGTTAATTTGCTTACAAATAGAGTAAATATACATCATATAAAATCTTATCTTAGATATGATTAATTTTTTGCCTTCAAATGATGCGTTGCCTCACAAGGCCTTAACTAGCTCTTATATTTTGAAGACCTGCATAAATAAATTATTCCAAAATATTTATCTCTAAATATATAGCAGATATCCTTTCGTTATTCAAGGATAGTGTAGTTAATTAAGACCAATTGCCACTGGGTGCATGCTTGTTCTCAGCAACCGCATCAAGGCACGTCCACACCATGCTCAGGTGACATCCATCCCCACGATGCCAGGATTCTTGTCGCCTTCTATAATCCCGTTTTTCCATGAGCCTTTTGGGCAGTGGAAGCACTCAACTCCATGAAGATTTAGACTCTTTGAAAATGTCAACCCAAGCCTAAAGGTCAACAGTTGACCACCTCCTTTTGAAGCTTGCAAAAGGTTCCATCGCCGCCTGGTCACTACCAGCTCATTCTTCAACCCGCGTAAAATGCAAAGAGAACTGATACAATATTGTGCCAGAGCGAGTTATATATAGACACATCTCCCTTGAAGAAGCCATTCATCCATTCAAAGCCATGGCCCCTATTATTTTCAGCAACTCCATCTCTTCTCCTCTCATCTTATCCTTGCCCCTCCTCCTCCTCCTCCTCTCTTCAGTCATTCCTTCCTTTATATCATATGCCGAAGCTCGCTACGCTCCTTGTTGCTCCCCTATCTCATCGATCATCTCGGAGGAGCTCTTCAACTCTATATTTCTTCACAAGGATGATACTACTTGCCCTGCTAAAGGGTTCTATAGATACTCCTCTTTTGTTGAAGCAACCAAATGCTTCCCAAAGTTTGGTAACACTAGGGACTTAACCACTCGAAAGTGCTAAGTTGCTGCATTTCTCGCTCAGATCTCCCACAAAACATGTATGTATTATCCATGGAAATAAGTGGTTATACGATGATTTGATTAATGAGTGGTTAATTAATTTGGGCATCTATTAGGAGGGTGGGCGACGGTACCGGATAGCCCTTACGCTTGGGGGCTCTGCTTCAAGGAAGAGGTGAGCCCACAGAGCAACTACTGCGACTCGACTAACAAGCAATGGCCTTACTACCCTGGCAAGTCCTCGACCAACAAGCAATGGCCTTACTATCCTGGCAAGTCCTACAAGGGAAGAGGACCCATCCAGCTCTCATGGTCAAATAAATTGAAACTCATTTGTTGTTGCAAATTTTCATTCTTCAACTTAGGAATGAGATGGTAGCTCACATCGGTATTCGGGGTAGCATTCTTCCATTTATGGAGGACTTTCAAATAGCGCCCTATCGCAGGGAAGGAGGTGGGCGATCCCTACGAAGAACCTTTCGACACCCAAGTTCTTTTCTTTTTAGAACATTTTTCTCATTATCTGAAGTTGAAGGTTATCCACGCTTCAGCGTTGAAGAATCCTTCACAAGGATCGCCCAGCTCCTTCCCTGCGATAAAGTGCTATTTTGTAGGTCCCCTACGAATGGGAGAATGCCACTCCAAATCCCAATGTGAGCTGCTTCTTTATCTCCGCATCGGAGAACGAAAATCTACAGCAACATCATTCATCTACATTTTGTTAAAATCCAAACCCCAATAGACCAAAGGGGTATTTTCTACACCTTTTGACAATCCAACTATGGTTGGACCATTGCAGGAACTACAACTACGGTCCAGCAGGCTGGGCTTTGGGATTTGATGGGCTAAAAAATCTGGAGATTGTGGTGAATAATTCGATGATCGCGTTCAAGACGGCATTGTGGTTCTGGATGATGGAATGGAAGCCGAAGCCTTCGTGACACGATATGTGTTAGAAAAAAGTTTTAAATAATAATAAAAAAAAGGGCGAACGCCCGCGAGCGTTGCTCGCGGACGTTGACGAGCCTCTTTGACGCAACATTCCAACGGAACGTTGCGTGAACGTTGGAAGGCCAACGTTTTAGAAATGGCCCAAATAATTTAATTTGTAAGCCGTTTTTGAGGTAATTTAAGGCTAACGGCCATTAGGCCTTTAAGGCCATTATGGGCCGAGCCGTTGGAGTTTTTATGGGCCGAGCCTATAAATAGGCTTAGGAATTCAGATTGAGGAAGAAAATCAATATAGAATGATTTGGAGTAGCCCTGATTTGTTTTATCTCATTTTACTTTTTTTTTTCTATTGATATTTTCTTGGGCATCTGAAGGAAATCGTTGGGTTTGCACCTCCACACGATCGTGCTCGTAGTAGGAGGATCGGGTCGAGCCGGGTCGTTGTACCTTGGGGACAGATCGCCAACAACCTATACGAAGGGGCAAAAATATGATCCTTAGGGCAGTGTCTAACACGCCTCGATCCTGGTTTGATCCATCTAATCTTTTGATTTAATTTTATTTGTATGTTTAAATTTCTATAACATATTTCTAGCAATTTTTAGAAAGGAAGTTTTGTAAGATCAAAAATATTTTTCCAACAGAAAAAAAATAAAATAAATATAACAAAAAAAGATGGATCAAACCAGGACCGAGGCGTGTTAGACACTGTCCTAAGGATCAGATTTTTGCCCCTTCGTGCAGGTTGTTGGCGATCTGTCCCCAAGGTACAACGACCCGGCTCGACCCGATCCTCCTACTACGAGCACGATCGTGTGGAGGTGCAAACCCAACGATTTCCTTCAGATGTCCAAGAAAATATCAATAGAAAAAAGAAGTAAAATGAGATAAAACAAATCAGGGCTACTCCAAATCATTCTATATTGATTTCCTCCCTCAATCTGAATTCCTAAGCCTATTTATAGGCTCGGCCCATAAAAACTCCAACGGCTTGGCCCATAATGGCCTTAAAGGCCTAATGGCCGTTAGCCTTAACTTACGTCAAAACGGCTTACAAATTAAATTATTTGGGCCGTTTCTGAAACGTTGGCCTTCCAACGTTCACGCAACGTTCCGTTGGAACGTTGCGTCAAAGAGGCTCGTCAACGTCCGCGAGCAACGCTCGCGGGCGTTCTCCCTTTTTTTTTATTATTTAAAACTTTTTTCTAACAATCTCCCACAAAAGTTTAAAATAAAAAAATAAAATAAATATAACAAAAATTTTAGGGCATCTTATACTGCGCAATAGGTGAGGTGTCCAATAGACTTGAACCTCACTTAGTATTGATTGTATACATCTGAAGGAACCATAGTGGATTAGACCTTGAACTAGGTCCTTTGACTCAGACTTCTACTAATCACACACACAGTATGGATCAATTGGGTTTAAGCGGTTAGCGCATATTAAAGGCCTTGCGCTTAGTACCTTGATTTTTTATGAGAACTCTTTAAGGTTAGCCCAAACCTTTAGTCACGGCCTAATATGACGATTCTCATATAGGTGAATCCTCCAAGGGTATTTGTGATAATACCCTGTAGATAACCTACCTCGGATCCATTAAGAGTATGACTCAACCTTACACAAATTTACTTTGTCACTTTATAAGAGCACTCATCATAGGGATGGGATGAAAATTTTTTAAAATTTGTGCTCTAACACGATCACTCAATCAGCTTCGTTTCTACCACATTGAACCTCATTCATGGGATCTCCAATCACAGAGGTTGGGTATCCACTGCTGGCGACCAAATAATGGGCTTAAGCCACATCCCCCTCGATGAATCTAGGACTCCATTCCTAGATAACTTCTTGGTTAATTAGTCTGCCAAAATCTTCTCGGCAAATTTCAAAGAAATAATATTATTTTTGGACTAGACGTCAAATAAGAGAATCAGGCAAAGATATATTAGAATTGAATATCCAAATATAAGGTAAACAATAAGTTGGATATTCCAACAGTCATGAGTAAATTATAAATTTTTTTATTAAATCTCATGGCAATAGATTTCAAGAGACTCAAAATAGAGCATTTATATGACATACCTTGTCACAGCATCCAAGTTCATCCATTCTTTGCCATTTGGTAACATAAAAGATTCACAATAGTAGGTAAGCAATAAGTATTTGTCCAATGCTGTCATTTTTGTCTAGCAACTTCAACATAACAAGGAGATATTAAATATTGATTACTATACCAGAAAACACTTATCTGGAATAGAAAAACTTTTGCATTTATGTAAGAATGCAAATATATATACTAGTAGCTACACTTGAAAGTTAAATAATAAAATGATATAAAAATATATCTATATACAAGCACGCATATATCATGTTCACAAGTATAAGCATGTGTATTTTTCAACAAGGCTTTTTTTTCATGCTGAATGGTTAACCACCTGTTTGATGACTTCACCCCTTGTCCATCTATCAAGTGAACAAAGTAATTCACTTTCTGATTAGCACTTCAGCTTTATATTTGTTAGCTTTGTTAGTTATTAAAACAAACTTGAGGAGAGAATAAGTATACATATTACATATGTACTTGGGCACTAAGATGTGACAAGCCCCACCTGATTTGCATATGTCTGTGTACCTATATGCATACATGTATAAATGCGTATGTATTTATATACATATAATTAAACATGTGAATGTTCGGTGAATAGAAAGAAGCCTATGACATGTTGAACAAACCATATGCACACACACCAAGATTCAAGCTTCAACTTGTAATCATAATTTGGTTTATCTGCTTCATTTGTAGTATCGGATTTTAATACATTTTGATATGCCTCGAGCGATATATGGTGAGCATATAATATACTAAACTGATAAATAAGACACAAAAAATAATAACATATGACATTGTTGTCTTATTCTAATTGTTAGACATTGTTGAGCTTCATTTGTCTTCTGACTTGTTAGAAGTTGAAGCTTGAATATTGATGTGTGCATATGGTTTGTTCAACATGGCATAGGCTTCTTTCTATTTACCGAACATTCACATGTTTAATTATATGTATATAACTACATACGCATTTATACATGTATGCATATAGGTACACAGACGTATGCAAATCAGGTGGGGCTTGTCACATCTTAGTGCCCAAGTACATATGTAATATGTATACTTATTCTCTCCTCAAGTTTGTTTTAATAACTAACAAAGCTAACAAATATAAAGCTGAAGTGCTAATCAGAAAGTGAATTACTTTGTTCACTGGATAGATGGACAAGGGTGAAGTCATCAAACAGGTGGTTAACCATTCAGCATGAAAACAAAGCCTTGTTGAAAAATACACATGCTTGCACTTGTGAACATGATATATGCGTGCTTGTATATAGATATATTTTATATCATTTTATTATTTAACTTTCAAGTGTAGCTACTAGTATATATATTTGCATTCTTACATAAATGCAAAAGTTTTTCTGTTCCAGATAAGTGTTTTCTGTTATAGTAATCAATATTTAATATCTCCTTGTTATGTTGAAGTTGCTAGACAAAAATGACAGCATTGGGCAAATACTTATTGCTTACCTACTATTGTGAATCTTTTATGTTACCAAATGGCAAAGAATGGATGAACTTGGATGCTGTGACAAGGTATGTCATATAAATGCTCTATTTTGAGTCTCTTGAAATCTATTGCCATGAGATTTAATAAAAAATTTTATAATTTACTCATGACTGTTGGAATATCCAACTTATTGTTTACCTTATATTTGGATATTCAATTCTAATATATCTTTGCCTGATTCTCTTATTGACGTCTAGTCCAAAAATAATATTATTTCTTTGGAATTTGCCGAGAAGATTTTGGCAGACTAATTAACCAAGAAGTTATCTAGGAATGGAGTCCTAGATTCATCGAGGGGGATGTGGCTTAAGCCCATTATTTGGTCGCCAGCAGTGGATACCTAACCTCTGTGATTGGAGATCCCATGAATGAGGTTCAATGTGGTAGAAACGAAGCTGATTGAGTGATCGTGTTAGAGCACAAATTTTGAAAATTTTTCATCCCATCCCTATGATGAGTGCTCTTATAAAGTGACAAAGTAAATTTGTGTAAGGTTGAGTCATACTCTTAATGGATCCGAGGTAGGTTATCTGCAGGGTATTGTCACAAATACCCTTGGAGGATTCACCTATATGAGAATCGTCATATTAGGCCGTGACTAAAGGTTTGGGCTAACCTTAAAGAGTTCTCATGAAAAATCAAGGTTCTAAGCGCAAGGCCTTTAATATGCGCTAACCGCTTAAACCCAATTGATCCATACTGTGTGTGTGATTAGTAGAATCTGAGTCAAAGGACCTAGTTCAAGGTCTAATCCACTATGGTTCCTTCATATGTATACAATCAACACTAAGTGAGGTTCAAGTCTATTGGACACCTCACCTATTGCGCAGTATAAGATGCCCTAAAATTTTTGTTATATTTATTTATTTTTTTTATTTTAAACTTTTGTGGGAGATTGTTAGAAAAATGTTTTAAATAATAAAAAAATAAAGAAAGGGAGAACGCCCGCGAGCAACTCGCGGACGTTAACGAGCCTCTTTGATGCAACGTTCTAACAGAACGTTGCGTGAACGTTGGAAGGCCAACGTTTCAGAAACGGCCCAAATTAATTTAATTTGTAAGCCATTTTTGACGTAATTTAAGGCTAACGGCCATTAGGCCTTTAAGGCCATTATGGGTCGAGCCGTTGGAGTTTTTATGAGCCGAGCCTATAAATAGGCTTAGGAATTCAGATTGAGGAAGGAAATCAATATAGAATGATTTGGAGTAGCCCTGATTTATTTTATCTCAGTTTTACTTCTTTTTTCTATTGATATTTTCTTGGGCATCTGAAGGAAATCGTTGGGTTTGCACCTCCACACGATCGTGCTCATAGTAGGAGGATCGGGTCGAGCCGGGTCGTTGTACCTTGGGGACAGATCGCCAACAACCTGCACGAAGGGACGAAAATCTGATCCTTAGGGCAGTGTCTAACACGCCTCGGTTCTGGTTTGATCCATCTTATCTTTTGATTTTATTTTATTTGTATATTTAAATTTCTATACATATTTCTAGCAATTTTTAGAAAGAAAAGTTTTGTAAGATCAAAAATATTTTCCAACAATATGATGGTGGGCCAGTACCATCCCATGGCAGCGGACCTAGTGGCGAACCAGATGGCTGGTTTCGGGCTGGTGATGAATAATAAATGGTGGGCTGGAGTGCGGCATCCTGGACGACAGCCGGGTCAATGACCGGATCGGCTTTTATAAAAGATATGCTCTGTTGTTTGACATGGATGTGGAACCTAACTTGGATAGCGCCAATCGTACCCACAATTTTTTTCACAATGTATGGGTATGTAAATCATAGTTTGGTAGGAAAGGAGAGGCAAAACAAAGAGAAGTGGGGAGCTAAGAATGTGTTTCTCTATTAATTTCATGGAGAACACCACTTCTTGTAATTGTAATTTGTCTTGCTGCTTTAGTTGAATCCCCAGGGAGAATGTTGAAAGCCATGGCGAGATTTCGTAACTTTGAAGACCCCTTAAGAATAAAAAAGAAAAAAAGAAAGAAAATTATTAGTTTAAATAAAGACAATGTTGTTTGGTAGTCGACTCCCTTTGCAAGGGAGGGTGGAAAAAGAAGCTATACCAAGCTATGAGAACACTATGAATTAGAGTAGACCTAAATGATTCATGTTTTTTTTTTCTTTTCAACTTTTCTTTGCGAAGTTACAAGATGATTTGCTATGTGCGTTTGCAAATTCAAACATGATATATGTAAGCTCAAAGAACAATGTGGATGTGGATGTAGGGGGCGAGCTTGATCCAATTCATTTAACTGTAAGCTGAATCCAAGCTATTCATGAACTATTCATTTAGGGCTCTTTGGAGGGGGGGTTCATTTTGGAATTTTTTAGGGCTCATTTGGATGCCTGTATATATTATACTCCAGAGCAACCAAATTAATGACTTGAATTCAGATGAATCACATCAGTATGAGAGAAGAATACAATTCAATTAGGGAAGTTCTTGGATTATTTTATCTGTAAAAATAGAGAGCTCAGATTCCATATACGTACAAGGTGATTTCCTGCATTCCATGATTTTTTGATTCTATGATCAAGAGTTTTCTCAACAAGAAGGAATTATTTGCTTTTGCTGCTAACCTCTCACCATAACCTATAGATGGAATATTCTATGGATAAACGGCACAAATATACAAGCAGCCCTCAAAAGACTTGGCAGGTTCTCGATCTTTTAGACTTTCTTTTATATACTTTAAGACAATAATCTCCACTATATCATAATTTTATATTTAAAACATATTCTCTTTTATATAAATTATGTTAATCTAAACAGAAGATATAAAAAATTAAGCAAACTAATATTAAAATAATATATGATATATTATTTTTTTACTCAGAATTAATGTTTAATCAAGCCCACGGGCAAGGGCAAGGTAAGCCTAGTTCTAGTTCATTTGTTTTTCTATCAAATGAGACAACATTAAGCTCATTAGGCATGCTGGCTTCACAAATAGCTTGCTCATTAGGCAGCTCCATGTGGATGGCTATTTTCACAAACATTTAAATTCAGATTGAAAAATGTTTACCCACCTTTCTTTCATGCATCGTCTTCTACATTATCCAATCCTAAGACCTCCAAACCTCTAAAGCTTATCTACAATATTCTTTTTTTGTCTTAACCACAACCATTTTGCAATTCCTTGCTCATGCTTTCAAGAAAAAAAGGGAAAATTTTGGAATGGCCACATTGATTATTGAAAAGTCATCACGAATGATAGTTGGGGACACAATTTGATTCGACACAATCTAATTACCAAGCCTTGGATGACACAAATCAATTGAAGATCAATGGACAAGAATCAAAGATAGATATAAATGAATAAAAATTATAATATATTAGAAATTACATGCAAGGACCCATGCTAGCTTTATTTGTCTCACAAAATGGTTATGTGCTTGAAAGATCTTGGTTGCTTAAATAGGTTAATGAATCCAAACAATCCTTTCTAACTAGCTATTTTTAGTAAAGTTCTAGATCGTTGTAAGTAGTATCAAGTAGACCTAACGCATTACTACAACAGAGTTTTTTTAAGATTGATCACTGGCTAATCATTGTATATATGGATTGGATTCGATTAAATTTAGATCTTTAGCCTAGAAAGGATATGAAAGTAAGAAAATCAAGTAATACATTCACTACAAAAAACATGGATGTTGATGATGCCAAATCATCGGTCTCGAGCGTGCGGTCGCCTCCTCCAGTGAGCTCCTTGCGCCTGCAAGCAAGTTCCGAGGGCCGGAGATTCTGGCGGGGATCCTCCGACGCTCAAGTCAGTGGTCTGGGCATCAGCCGTGAGCTTGAGGAAGCTCGAAAAAGAAAGAGAGAGATGGCTCCGAGAGAGATCTCTCGTTGTGAGCGTAAGGGGTGTCATGAGCGTGTTACCTGGTCGATGTCCCTCTTACCCTTTTATCGATGCCTGGAATCCATCGGCTTGGGATGTGATATCTTGTCAGAGCATTAATTGATGATAGTACGGCGGAGCTTACCTCCATGTGCCGTGTCGCGCTGCGGGCCGCGTCCTGTCAGAGTTGGTGGCTGCAGGGCATGGCCGATCGTTACGGCGCTCGCCAGGCGTGTCCCCCCTTTTTGGTTGTCTATCTATCGTAGAGCATTTGATCATAGAGTGCTCGCATGGCATTGTTCATGCCCTTGAATTAGCTCCAGAGAAGTTGTGGGTGAATACTTGCATGGTTACTGTTCACCGGCACTGTTCAATGTCCGAGCTTGAAAGGGGTCTCAGGTCTCGGGGTAGGATGTTGTGAAGCGCACCCCGAGAGCGACGGGGCTCTCGGGGTAGGATGCTGTGGATGGACCCCAAGACTGGAGGGGGGTCTCGGGGTAGGATGCTGTGGAGCGCACCCCGAGACCGAGGGGGGTCTCGGGGTAGGATGTTGTGGAGCGCACCCCAAGACCGACGGGGGGTCTCGGGGTAGGATGCTGACCAACACGGAGGTCGAGGTTGGCCGAAGCCGACGCCGAGATGGAAATGGGCCGCAACTGACACGGAGGTCGAGGTGGGCCTTGGAGGTCGAAGCGGGGCTCTGTCAGCTTCCTTCACGGTTCTCTAATGGCGTTGGATCAGCCACATCAGATTGTTCTCTAACAGCGTTGGATCAGCCACATCAGATTGTTCTCTAACAGCGTTGGATCAGCCACATCAGATTGTTCTCTAACGGCGTTGGATCAGCCACATCAGATGCCCCCCGCCCTGAGACGAAGCGGGCCTACCCCAGCAAGGCGAAAATGGCGTTACCTCCCAAGGGCTGATCCTCGCCTGATGCAGGGCTTCATGCCTGGCTGGTGCAGGGCTTCAGGTGCCGACGGGTGTTAGGCTTCATGCCTGGCTGGCCTAGGGCTTTAGGTGTCGACGGGTGTCGGGCTTCATGCCTGGCTGGTGCAGGGCTTCAGGTGCCGATGGGTGTCGGGCTTCATGCCTGGCTGGCCCAGGTCTTCAGGTGCCGACGGGTGTCGGGCTTCATGCTTGACTGGCCTAGGGCTTTAGGTGCTGACCGGGGTTGGGCTTCATGCCTGGCTGGCCCAGGGCTTTGTGCCGACCGGGGTCAGGCTTTATGCCTGGCTGGTACAGGGCTTCAGGTGCCGATGGGTGTCGGGCTTCATGCCTGGCTAGTGCAGGGCTTCAGGTGCCGATGGGTGTCGGCTTCATGCCTGGTTAGCCCAGGGCTTTTTGTGCCAACCAGGGTCGGGCTTCATGCCTGGCTGGTGCAGGGCTTCAGGTGCCGACGGGTGTTGGGCTTCATGCCTGGCTGGTGCAGGGCTTAAGGTGCCGATGGGTGTCGGGCTTCATGCCTGGCTAGCCCAGGGCTTTGGGTGCCGACCGGGGTCAGGCTTCATGCCTGGCTGGCCTAGGGCTTTAGGTGCCGATGGGTGTCGGGCTTCATGCCTGGCTGGCCCAGGCTTTTTGTGCCGACCGGGGTTGGGCTTCATGCCTGGCCGGGGTCATGCCTGGTACAGTGCTTCATGCCTGGCATGCCCAGGGCTGGTGCAGGGCTTCAGGTGCCGCTGGGTGTCGGGCTTCATGCCTGGCTGGCCCAGGGCTTTGGGTGCCAACCGGGGTCGGGCTTCATGCCTGGCTGGCCCAGGGCCGGTGGACATCGCTCTGCCAGGGTGGGTGTCGGGCTTCATGCCTGGTTGGCCCAGGGCTTTAGGTGCCGACCGGGGTCGGGCTTCATGCTGGCTGGCCCAGGGGTGGTCGGGTCATGGGCTTCATGCCTGGCTGGCCCAGGGCTTTGGTGTGCCGACCGGGTCGGGCTTGCCGGTGGGCTCTGCCTGGTTGGGCTTTATGCCTGGCTGGCCCAGGGCTTTGTGCTGACCGGGGGGCCAGGCTGGGCTGCCTGGCTGGGCTTCATGCTGGCTGGCCCAGGGCTTTGGGTGCCGACCGGGGTCGGGCTTCATGCCTGCTGGCCCGGGGCCGCCGTGGTTGGGCTTCATGCCTGGCTGGCCCAGGGCTTTTGGGTGCCGACTAGGGTCGGGCTTCATGCCTGCTGGCCTAGGGCTTTGTGCCGATCGAGGTCGGGCTTTATGCCTGGCTGGTGCAGGGCTTCAGGTGCCGATGGGTGTTGGGCTTCATGCCTGGCTGGTGTAGGGCTTTAGGTGCCGACGGGTGTCGGGCTTCATGCCTGGCTAGCCCAGGGTGGATGCTGACCGGGGTCAGGCTTCATGCCTGGCTGGCCCAGGGCTTTAAGTGCCGACCGGGGTCAGGCTTCATGCCTGGCTGGCCCAGGGCTTTAGGTGCCGACGGGTGTCGAGCTTCATGCCTGGCTGGCCCAGGGCTTTTTGTACGCCAAAGCGAGGTTGGCCTTGGATGTTGATGCAAGGTAGATCTTCCCTGCATGACATTTTTAAGTCTTAATGAAAGAAAACTGTCTTAAGTGCAATATACTTAGCTCTTGTAGCACCTATGTTTTTCCTTTTGTGGGTTTGAGCACTTCTGCCCGCTGGTGGTCTGCCCCCCAGGGAGTCATGTTAGTCGGATTGGAAGTGTCGTTGCCCTTACTTGGGCCTTCCCTCGCATTGGAGGCCAGGACGAGATGCCTGTGGCCGGAAAGAAGCTGGAAACCGGGACAAAGCTGGAGTCCATTGAGGAGAGCCTCGACTGTTGGCCGTCATTGAAGATGAATGGCTGGGAGAGTCCATCGAGGGTGCTGAGAGTAAAAAGGTCGGAGGAGTTGCTGGGAGGGCTCTTTGCCTAGCTTTTTCTTTGAAGAGATTGATTGCCCTTGGTGCTGAAGCTTAAGAGCAGCAGTCAAAGCCTTTTGTCCTCATCTTCTTCCTTGCATTAATTGCAACAACACCTCTTGGCTTGCTCTGGCCTGTTGAGTTTGGCTCTCCAGCCGCCTCACTACCTCCAGAAATCCTCCCCATGCCTCATAAGGCCTGGTGAGGTGAGCGAATAAGCTTCTCTGTGAGAGTTTCCCCTTGCAGAAAATTATTCTTGACCCATGCTGCAGTCGCCTCTGGTTGATGAGAACAACTGAGGTTGGTGGTGAAGGAGGGCAGAGAGAGAGACTGGTCTTTTGTCGCCCAGTGCGATGTGGATGCCCCCCAGCACGACTGGTAAGAACCTCTGGCATGCATCACCACCATAGCTATCTTAGAGGGGTGGAGACTTTAGCTTCAAGGAGAGCTCAGGAGCTTTCTTTCCTTCAACACGTCCCCCTTCCTGGTGCGCCAATCTGTTGATGCCAAATCACCGGCCTCGAGCGTCCGGTCGCCTCCTCCAGCGAGCTCCTGCGCCTGCAAGCAAGTCCCAGGGGCCGAAGATTCCGGCAGGGACCCTCCGACGCTCAAGTCAGTGGTCTGGGCAACAGCCGTGAGCTTGAGGAAGCTCGAAAGAGAAAGGGAGAGAGAGATGGCTCCGAGAAGATCTCTCACTATGAGCGTTTAGGGGTGTCATGAGTGTGTTACCTGGTCGAGGTCCCTCTTACCCTTTTTATCGATGCCTGGAATCCGTCGGCTTGGGACGTGATCTCTTGTCAGAGCATTAATTGATGACAGTACGGCGGAGCTTACCTCCATGTGCCGTGTCACGCTGCGGGCCGCATCCTGTTAGAGTTGGTGGCTGCAGGGCATGGCCGATCATTACGGCGCTCGCCAGGCGTGTCCCTCCTTTTTGGTTGTCTATCCCTCGTAGAGCATTTGATCATAGAGTGCTCGCATGGCACTGTTCATGCCCTTGAACGAGCTCCAGAGAAAGCTGTGGGTGAATACTTGCATGGTATTGTTCACCAGCACTGTTCAATGTCCGAGCCTGAAAGGGGTCTCGGGTCTCGGGGTAGGATGTTGTGAAGCGCACCCCGAGACCAATGGGGGCTCTCGGGGTAGGATGCTGTGGATGGACCCCGAGACCGGCAGGGGGTCACGGGGTAGGATGTTGTGACCGCACCCCGAGACCGACGGGGGTCTCGGGGTAGGATGCTGTGGAGCGCACCCCGAGACCGATGGAGGGTCTTGGGGTAGGATGCTGACCGACATGGAGGTCGAGGTTGGCCGGAGCCGATGCCGAGATGGAAATGGGCCACGATCGACACGGAGGTCGAGGTGGGCCTTGGAGGTCGAAGCGGGGCTCTGACAGCTTCCTTCACGGTTCTCTAACGGCGTTGGATCAGCCACATCAGATTGTTCTCTAACGGCGTTGGATCAGCCACATCAGATGTAACAACTCTTTTTTCACGACGCTATACGATATGTAAAAGCGTCCGGGTTTTTCGTTTGTCAATGCTTTTAATAAGTCTCGAAGAATTTTTTTTTTTTTTTTGTGGGATGCGATGTGGATGCCATGCTTTCAGTTTCATATTTTTTTTGATACTGACGTATTAGAAATATACGATGCCGACGCTATATCTCCCGCCTCAGTTTTCACATGCAAGCGCTTTTGGAGCAACAATTTTCAAAAAAAGGATTTTAAAATCAAACGCTTAGAAATTTTAAAATAACTAAGAGTTATAGATAGATATATGGGAGGACAAGACGAGAGGTCGTGGCAGTTTCAGGGAGGAAGGGATGACGATATCTACGCCGGTGAGATGGATCCTAACCCTTCCTCCCCTGCCTCAATCCTTATCCATTTATCACATTGTCGAGGCTACCCTGTCGTGTCTTTTCCCTTGGATTTGGAGCCTGGAGCCCTGGAGTTTCTCTTCTGTGGCTTCTTCTGCAAGCCATCGGATTTCGAAGAGGTTTTGCTCGGATCTTTGATCATTTGTAAGGAAAAATAAAATCCCTTTTTATAATCTCATCGATCCATGGCGTTCTTTGATCGCAGGCACGTGGTTCTCCATCTAAAAGTCACGAAATTGCTCCCAAGAACTGCCTCCTCTCTGAGGTAATTTAAATCTGACACCCACCCCCGATCATTATAGGGTTTTCCTTTCTTTTTCACTCGGAATATTTTTGGCAGAGGTGATGAATCTTGTGAATGGTTGGTTGGATTTGTGGGTGGAATAGATCGATCAAAATGAGTGGTGGGCGATCGGGGTGCAGCAGAGCCTTAGACGGGTAGGCCGTCTCCTCTCGCCATCTTCACCATCGCGCAATGTTTGTAATTTCAATCGTCCCTTCTACTCTCTCCTCTATTTTTTCTCTGAGGCTCATTTCTCCTTGCCTTCTCTGCCACCAGTCCCAACTCCCAAGGGATAGAGGATGGCTGGGGGTGGAGGAACCGATGCTCGATCCTTGGAGGAGACATCGACGTGCTGGTTAAAGAAGTGCCACAAAAGGGCCCTCTACGAGGCTCTAGAAAAGATCAGATATGGTAAGACCAAAATACCATTAGAGTATAGAGAGAGAGATATTATTCAAGTCCAATAACATGGATGGGTTCTCTTGTTTGGAGATAGAGCTGATGCTGATGGGGTTCATATCCTTGCTCTTGACCGTTGCCCAATATCCAAAGTATGCGTACCTAGAAGCGTGGGTAATTCGGGGCACCCCTGTTCCCCGCAGAGGAGGAGGTGGCTTCCGCCGAGCGGCGATGATGATAGCTCCGAAAGTTCCCATGATACCACCGGCGAAGATCGCTCGCGAGCTCCGTATCCTGAGGCTCATCTTCCACAGCTACTCCTGCTTCACCCTCCTGTGCTGCCACAATGTCCAGCACAACGGCATCCACGAGATGATCTCTGACGAGAGCTTGAGTCGTTCGTGGTCCCCGGCTTGCCTAATCACTGCCGGGTGGCAGCCTCCAGAGCCCAGGCCCCTGGCTTCTTCAACCTACACGGCCAATAGAGAAGCTCCGACATGATTCGCTGGACGCCAAGTCGAGCACCGATGGGTGGTGCTCAACAGCCTCAATGGGATGGAATCGTGGTGCATCGATAGCAGATTTCTCTGGCTTTAGATCCGGAAACCACAGCGTCAATCCATCGTATCTTGATATTTTGTTTGTTATTTTTTTTAAAAAAAAAATATTGCCGATGCTTTAAAGCCTCAAATTTGCTGACGCTTAAAAGCATTGGCCTTTTCGATTCTTTTTAAAGCATCGAAGATTTTTCATCTCCACCCAGTTTCTCGATGCATGTAAAAGCATCGAAAAAATATTTTCGATGCTTTTAAGCATCCAAAACATCATTTTTAGCATCGGGATAGTAGAAATTTGTTGTAGTGATTTTGGCTAGTGATTTGGATGATGAAAACATGAAAAAACTATTATACAATTTAGTGATTGGTCTAACAACAACATATCTATAAGAAATGACCATAGGTTAAGTAAAAAGATCCAAATTGATTTGATCAAGGAAAAGAAGAAATTTTTCTAATATTCTCAACTTGAATTTATTAATAAAAAATTTTAAAGATTAAAAAGTGATGAAAATAGGATCTAGGTCCTTTTTAGTAGTAAATTATAAACTAAATTATAAGTCTATATTAATATTATTGAGTCCATCTTGCCCAATTCAAGCTTGGATTCTTCTTTGAGTTAAAATAGGAGAAAACTTTCCCAAAATAGTCATGACTAATGAAGAAATTACAAAATTCTAAAATTCTATAAGAGAAATAAAACTTAACTTCTACATTGATTTCTCTCCAATTACTTTGCCTAATTCTTCTAAGATAATGAGCTATATCTAATCAAAATCTTTCTTGAAAAGGAATTTTTTTTATAATCAACTTATTTTATGGTCTAAACAATGTTATTTGGCCTAATTGTTTGGGTTTTGTTGTAAGGGTAGCATTACGTCATAAAGTTTGAAAAGTTACCCAAACTACACAAAAAAAAAAAAAAATTGGGCATTGTACTTGCAAGTTAAGGCCTTTAAAAGTTTAGAACATACTTTGGAACCTACTTTGATTATTATATTCCATGTTGAGCCGGGTAATCCTCTTTGATCACAGTACAACAATTTATTCTTTTTCATAAAATGTTATCTAGGTTTGCTATTTGTAAAGATGCAAATGATAGGAAGCAATAAACTATTATAAAAGGCCTCTTAGTTGGCCATCTTAATTGGAATTTCATGTAGAGGCTTGGAACCAAATGATGGTGTTGTTTACAACAGTAGCTTTATACGTTGTTTATATTGATACCCATGTACTTAAAAAAAAGTAGCTCCTCTTTCTCTCTTAGCTTTTTTTCACATATATCTTGATGATAATATTGCTCTAGGCCCATGTATACCTAGGAGAACTAGAATATATCTATATGATTCTTTATTTCTCTCTTTAGGCTCTCACCACTGATGTCTAATGGTGATGATATTTTGATGTCAGGGTTATATATGCTTGTACAGAGAAAAAAATCAATCACGTTCTACAAATATTAGAATACATATCCTAAAAGGATTAAAAACTAATCCTTACTACTAAAGGAGAAGGTTGTTGGGAATAAAGCTAATCCTTATTATTAAAGGATAAAAATTATTAAAATAAAGTACCAATCCTAATTTTTAGTAAGTTTGTAATGACTTTCAACGCTCCACATTGTAAACTTCATAATAACATTACCAAAGTTGTTATTACTAAATAAATGATTATTGTTGAACACTCTAAGAGTGTTCATTGACAATCCTTGATAGGTCGCCTAACACATTCTCACAATTATAGATTTATAGTTAATGATTTGAGGAAGATCCATGTGCTCTTGCTTGGCTTATCCTTAATAGGAACCATCATGAAGATGCCTCTCGAGAAAGATGAAAACGCCACAATAGCTTTTTACAACAAATATGAATTTTTCTTTAAGAAATTCAAATATTCTGAAATAACCATATTGCTAATAGTGGCTAAACATGTGTCGTTTGTTCAAAAAGAAAGTGTTGATTGTACGTAGGCATATGTGCCATCTAGCAATTGATTTGCTATTACTTAATGGTGCATGTATAACAGAAAATTGGGTTTGATCTTTGATAATAGGAAAGGAACAGTAAGTAGTTCCATCCTTTAGCTAGGAGCTGAGATTAGTATCCATGATCTGGTGCTTTTTAATTGGAAGAGAGTTATGGTAAATCTACTCTTTGATTATGTGCTCCACTTAGAAGAAAGCACAATCAACATGATAGAGTTGAAGAAGCAGGCGATGTTGCCATAAGCCTAAGCATATCAAATCTAGTGGTGCTTGTGAAGGATGGCAAGGTGAGAAACAGTGAGGCCAATGATAGTTTTGAGCTTGAATGTCTTCCTTAATTAAATCCTTCTCAATTGATAGTCCAGCTTCTTCTCCATCCATTCCTTCTCTTTTCTCCCTCATAATAGCCACCATTGGTTCAAGAGGCTCTGCTATGATTCATTAGATTTAAACCATTTTTGGGTAGTAGGATATATGGTAGTGGCATCAACCATAATGATTCACCTATTGAATCACCAAAAAAAAAAAAAAAAAAGTTCAAATGCTTACACTAAAGCACTATGAATTATATAAAAACTCTATCACATCTAGGTTATAGCATCAACCACGATGATTCACTTGTAGAATTACCGAAAATAGAAGTCTAAATGCTTTGCATTGAAACATTGTGAATTACTAGAAATTCTTTAATCATGTTGAACTACAAATACATACCCTTATAATAATAATGTCTTAGGCTCATGTATACCCAACAAAACTAAAACACATCTTTAGAATTTTCATCTCTTTCCTTAGGCTCTCACTTATGATGCTTGACGATGATGATAGATGAGGCTAGGGCTATATGTGCTTATATGAAGAAAAGATCAAGCAGTCCTATAAAGATTAGAATTCATATCCTACAAGGATTAAAAACTAATCCTTACTATTAAAAGGAAAGGTTGTTGGGATTAAAGCTAATCCTTATTATTAAGGATAAAATTTGTTAAAATAAAAAAACTAATCCCTAAGTTTTAGGAAGTTCATAATGACTTTCAACGATACTAATTATCTTTTACGTTATTTACATTTTTATTTAGTTAATAGATTCTTCCCTAATAATCTAGTATCAGCCCATAATCTTCATCCATCAAAGTACTTTTCTAGGGAAATTAGAGAACTTGACTTACCTCAGAACTATGCTAGGACACTATTGCTCACATTGTTACTTCTCTTCTTCAAATCTTGGATTAAAGGTTATTCTTTTCCTTCCTTTCTTCCTCTCTTGATACTTGAGACCTCCTTGTTCTCTTGTTGTCCTTTCTCTCCTCCTTAATGAGACTTATACTCTTCTCATTTTTGAATGAAAATCAAAAAAAGAAAAGGAAAGATATAAGACATATATATCAAATACTAACATATATCGTTACCTAGTGATAGCTCTAAAGTTAAAGGTATTAAATTTCTCAAAAACTAATGTAATGCATTCCTTTAAATCTCATATTTTCTCAATAATTCGTGATAAATAACTAGTTCGATATTCTTCTCTTAATCTGTCATAAGACACTAGTTATAAGTT
Organism: Calamus simplicifolius; assembly: GCA_900491605.1. Taxonomy (NCBI): domain Eukaryota; kingdom Viridiplantae; phylum Streptophyta; class Magnoliopsida; order Arecales; family Arecaceae; genus Calamus; species Calamus simplicifolius. Next base: position 1,871,231 of record UESW01003854.1, on the reverse strand, counting down.
TATGATATAAAATTTTAAATGTATGTGCAACAATTGATCTTTTATACATTTTTGTGAATGCATATTCTTAGAATGATGCAAGCATATGGCAACTTTTAGAGAGAGACAGATAAAATAATTATCCTATCAAAGTGTAGATCATGCTTTGAAACTTGAGATTTCAGCCTAAAGTGGGAAGATTTATTTCTAAAGCACTTTATTTTTCAAAATGAATTTGCATAAAAATCCAGTTGATTAATATTAATCCTGCTAGAAAATATTGTATTTCTTTTTTGAAAAACTTAAGGGTCATGGATAATTTTGAACTTGGGTGTAGTAATGAGATTGGAGGAATATAAATTTAAAATACCTTATACACATTCATTCAAGACTCGGGATATATATTTTTTGAATGTCTTATCTCACACCTAAATCTAGAAACAAAGTTCAAAGAGGTCCTTAAACTTAAATAGGTATCATTCTACTAAAAAATACAAACAATTTCTTGCATAATCAATAATTAAATGTACTATATGCAAAATCCACATTGCACACAAGAAAATTAAAAGATTATGATCTAGTTTTGGATGGTTCATGGTTTCAGCTTTCACCAACCATGTAAGATTTCAATAACTTTTCTGGATGAATAGTCTTCAAATATTTAACTTAAATAACTAATTAGGTTATATAAATGTGTGTACATACATGTCCATATATATATATGTGTGTGTCTACATATAAACACATAATAAATTGACACCCTCTCCTATCCTTCCCCTCTTTCACGTGTGTGTGCATGCCCATATATGCATGTATAAATTTATATGGTTCCTGATGCGGACAAATCAACAATGATGAGCGGCGGGCATGCTGAGATTTATCGTAGGCTTCCAAATGGGATGGAGAGTCGTCTTCCTCTTAAGAAACCTGCAAGAAGTCCCCGGTCGATGTTTCCGGCGAGGACCCTCCGATGCTCAAGTTAGTAAACTTGCCGCTCAGTTCTGTGTAATGAGAGATTGAGATCCCCTCGCGTTGAGCTTGCACTACAAGAAAAAAATATTGCGACGCCCAAATGCATCGCTAATGCATCACTAACCATGCTATTGCGACGCATTAGCGATGCAATGACTGCGTCGCTGAGAATATCGTCGCAACCATAATTTGTCGCAATTGCGTCGCAAAACAGCGACTCTCTGCGATGCAGAGATGCATCGCAATATTGCGACGCACCAAAATGCTCGCTAAATTTAAAACTAAATTTTAATATTTTAAATATTAATATTAAATATTGCGACGCATTCAATTGCATCGCAATATTGTGACACATTTAGCTGCATCGTAATATTTAATAATAATATTTTAAATATAGCGATGCAATATTAGTCACTAATGCATCGCTAATAAATTTTTTTAAAATATTGCGACGCCAGGTCTGCGTCGCAATATTTATTAATAATATTTTAGATATATAGCGACAATTTTAGTCACTAATGCGTCGCTAATTAAATTTTTTTAAAATATTGCGGCCAGATCATTGCATCACAATATTTAATAGTAATATTATGAAAATATTAGCGATGCAATTTGAGTCGCTAATGCGTCGCTAATTAATTTTTTTTAAAATATTACGATGCCAGCTCATTGCATCGCAATATTTAATAATAATATTTTAAAAATATTAGCGATGCAATTGCAGTCGCTAATGCATCGCTAAATAAATATTTTTTTAAAAAAATAAAAATTAAAAATTAAAACGGTTAATACAATTTCGTTACATTTAAATATTGATCGAAATATTCTTCACTCATATTGATCCAAACAATAATCATTCAATTTACAAAAATAATAATATATTAAAATTTTAAAGTTTTCATGTACAACATATAAAAAGAAAAAAAATACATCAAGAATCTGAGCGATCACGTGGAGGCTGTGGAGGCTGGAGACTCTGGGACAAGCGGCTAACCATATCCTGCAAATGATGCATCTCATCTCGCATGTCTGCAATCTCCTGATCCCGGCCTCGCATACGATCCTCGAAATCCTGCTCGACCTCCTGCCGAACCTCCTCTGCAATAGATCTCCGAAGGTCGTCTAAACGCTCGGAGGAATATCACCAGAAACTCGCGAGCTGAAGGCCTGATGGGAAAAATATGTAGAAGCTCTAGTGCCCAGACCATAGACCCTGCGGTCTTGCGACTGGGCACCAACAGCCTCCAAAAACACATGCGACTCTCCTCTGCTGAGAGTTCAACGGGCGTCTCCCCATCAGTAAAGTCACCTGCGATGCTGGGAGCGAAGCTCCTCGACTCGTGTCTTTAAATTATGAAATCAACAATAAATGAGTTAATAAATTTTTTAAATAAAATTTTAGAAATTAAACAGATACTACATAAATCTAATTTCTTACCGCAACCTCCCGTGATCGCGTGTCGACCCAGGAACCGTCCCTCCTGGTGTGTGTCGCCCTGAATAGACGAAACTCACCAGGATCTCCGCCCTCCTGCTCAGACTATAACAATAAAAAAATTGATATTAATACAAATATTTGTAAATAACTAAAATAGTAATTAAAATATTTATGTTTTCTTACCATACCCGTCTGTGCTCTGAATCGAAATGGAGCCCGAAGTATGGCGGGAGAGACCCGTGCCAGGACCGCCCTTCTCAGATCGGCGGTTCGTGCTGGCTGATGCGGACCTCCTGCGCCAGCCATCGGACTGCCAGGCCTGCTGCCACTCATGCCAAATACCCTCTTGTGCACAGGACGCTGACCCGATGACCTCCAACGATGAAGCATGTCGGAGTATCGGCGTCCCGTCAGAGCCTCCCATGCTGCCCTAATGGCATCATGGCTGGCAGGATCCCACGTAAACTTTTTCTGCATTAAAATAAACAGTTAGTTTCTGAATTTATTAAGATTAAGAAATTTTATATCAGTGATAAATTGTATTTAATAAGTTTACCTGAAACTCAGAAAAATAAAACTCCCTCGTGGCTGGAGATACGTGGCGCCAATCGTAGCCACTGGATCTGCACGCCTCTGAAATACGGCGCTGATGTGGCTGGATACATGATGCTGCTCAATAAATCTGTTAAAAAATGCATGTTTATAAGTAATTGACTTAAAAACATAAACATATATTTTTAATTAGTATATACTTACAGCCCCTGAGCATCAAGTCGAAGTACGGTGCGGCCGATGGTGGAAGAACTCTCGGAGGTATGTGCCGATCGGCTGGATGGTAATACTGCTGGAGAGATCGAAGGCTGTGCGACTGCTGGAGATCCGAACTCTCCATCTCCGACGCTCATGTGATCTGATGCAGCAGGGCTACGTCCCTGCTCACTCCGTCTGTCGTCGGTAGATCTACCTCTGCCCGTCATACTGAAAATACTAAAGATTCATACAATTAAATTACGATTAATGATTGACTATGTAAAAATTTAACACTTATAAAAAAAAGTTAAATTTTAAAAAACCTCTATGTTTAATCGGTGTCATTTGTTTCGTGAAATGTTGGTTCAACATCCGATGCCGTATCGGACTGCGATTCAGTTTCATTATCATCGGAAGGAAACCGAACATTTGCATCCGCAATTTCTTGGACATCACCATTTGGATCTCTAAGTGATGTTTCAGGAGCCCTTGTGTCGTCCTCAATTGCATGCATTTCCATCTCATCCTCTTGAAATGCAGGGCACTCGGCTGATTGACTTGATGAACTCTCCTCTAATACGATTGTTGAACGTGGGACGATTTTAGAAACGGCCCACCAATCTCGCTTGTCGTTGCGCAAACTTGGATATCCGCAGTAAAAGACTTGCTGAGCTTGGGATGCAAGGATGAATGGGTCATATTTCTGCAATCTTCGTCGATGGTTCACTTCAACCAAATTGTAGTCGTTATGAACCCTTTTGCCCACAGGAACTATCGGATCGAACCAATCACAACGAAACAATACGGTTCGTTTCATAGGCCAACCGGGATATTCAACTTCAACCACCTCTACTAACTTTCCATAATAATCCTGCATATTTGCTCCAACACTTTCTCCTTTAACACACACGCCCCAGTTCTGCGTGCCTCTTGAAGCTGCTAATCGTTCAATCTGAAATTTGTACCCATTTACAAAATAGCCAGTAGAGGTTGTTACGGTCTTCAATGGCCATTGCGATAGACATTTAATGAAAATATTGTCGGTTGTGGACCATGGACCGTTTACCTATAAATTAATAAGCTATTCACATCCAATTCAAAAAATAAAAGCCATTATTGAAATTGATTGAGTGATACTACTCACAAATTCATAAAACCAGTAAGCAAACTCCGTTTCTAATTTCTGCCAAATTGCAACTTGACTGATGTCGGGATTCATCTGTCGTTGTCTATCACAAAACATCCTTATGGGATGAAAAGGATGAAAACTGATGTTAGCAATTAAATATTATGGTATATTGTAATTTAAATTAAAATTTCTAATTAAGCATTGAAGTATACACTTACTCAATATATGGATCGACTTCTCTACAGTTCATTAGGATGTAATAATGTGCTGCATTATACTCCATATCGCTAAGATTTCTTGACTTCTGCCCCCAAATGAACGGCCGATACCTTTAAAAATTGATATTCTACCGTCATTAGGTTCTCCTTCGTCCACACATACGTCATCGTTACGACCAAGATTTCGGCTCCTCGTGTGGACGTGACCCTCAAAGTAATGCGAGGCAAAAGCTGAAACTTCTTCGACCAAGTGTGCATTGCATATAGAACCTTCAACCCTTGCCTTATTACGCACATTATTTTTTAACTTCTTAAGATACCTATATGTAAAGTTGAAACAAAAAATAACCAATTTTTTGCAATGAAATAATATTTGAAATGTCAACATATCTTAATGATGTATATATTTACCTCTCGAAAGGATACATCCAGCGATACTGCATGGGACCAGCTATGCTCGCTTCGTATGGCAAGTGAACCGGTAAATGCTCCATTGAGTCAAAAAACTGGGAGGAAATATTCGCTCAAGCTTGCATAAAATAATTGAAATTTCCTCTTCAAGCCTTGCCATGGATGCAGAAGTAATGACTGCGGCAGATAACTCCTTGAAGAACAAGCTGAGCTCCGTAATTGCCTTCCAGACATGTTGCGGAAGCAACTCACGAAAAGCTACAGGTAATAACCGTTGCATGAAAACATGGCAGTCGTGACTCTTCATGCCGAACAACTTGAGCTTATGCATGTCCACACACCTACCGATATTTGAGGCATAACCATCTAGAAATTTTAACCCTCTAAGCCAGTTACATAAAACTTCTTGTGAATTTCTGTCAAGAGTGTAACAGGCTTTAGGATAGGTCCCGTCGGCACTCCTTCTCAAATCACCTCTTCTGCAGTACTGATTAAGTTCTTCTCTTGACTTTGCAGTATCTTTTGTTTTTCCCGGGATGTTTAGCACCGTGTTAAATATGTTATCAAAGAAAATTTTCTCGATATGCATAACATCCAAGTTGTGCCGGATGAGATTTGTGCTCCAATAAGGCAAATCCCAAAATATACTTCGCTTCTTCCAGTTATGCATAACAACCATTTAAATCATTTATAACTAAACTAATTTTCTTTTAGGCAACTAAGGTCCCTACCATGCAAGGGCGAGCCACGGCTACGATCCTTGGTGTGCTAGCAAGGACCGAGGCACAGGTTCATAGCTAATGGTAGGGCTTGAGTTCGGGTCAGGCCGCAAGGCGGTTCGTTCAATCATGAGACTCACATGCTTTCAAGTGTCCTAAATTAATTAAACCTTCACTCCATGTCTAAAAGGTAAGGCCCTATCCCATTCAATAATATATTTTGCGATATGGTAGTCTGCTATTGATTATCATCGATCGGTTACGTTAAAATTTCAGCAGTATTTCCCCATATGTTCTCCTAAATGTGTGCATATATGCCACACTTGGAGAACGTATGAGCAAATACAAACCGCAATCTCAACCAAAGATGATTAATAGCAACTACCATATCGCAAAAAATATTCTCAAACTGTCCACCAAGATAATTTGAGAATTTGCAAGACTAAATCTTACAAATTCTCAAACGGGTCTCAAGGTTATAGTGTTGTGATTAATAATATGAAAATCCGAAGACAATCGAACTTATGCTTGTTATTCATAAATTCTTGTCAATTCTACAAATAGAGGCATAGTGTTCTATATATATAGTTAATGGCTTCTTAAGATTATATGTCGAATATAATTGTTTGTGAAGACTAAAATATGAATCATTGAAAGTACTAATGTGTTCTTGAGAATTAAATAAAACTACAACATGACTTTCATTCAAGCATTACATAATTTAATGCATCATTCAATTTGAAGCAGAATGTAAATATTCAAGACATAAATATTATAAATAACTACAAATGCACAAAAATTATTGCATAAATAATTTTTTTTTTGCCTGGCCACCGTGGCCAGGCCACGGCCGTGGCCGTGGAAGATAAAAGGGGAGGGGGGGTTTTCCCCACCCCCGTAACAGACTTTTTTTTTTTTGTCCTAACCACCGGTGCCGTGGCCGGCTTCTTCGGTCGCGGCTACAGCCGTGGCCGGAGAAGATAAAGGTGGTGTTTTCCCCACCCCCTGTAAAAGACATTTTTTAATTTTTCTTTTGTGGCCTGGCCACCGTGGCCAGGCCACGGCCGGCCATGGTAGCGGCCGTGGCCGGAGAAGGTCAAGGGAAGGGGGGGGCCTGTAACAACCTTTTTTTTTTTTACTATGGCCTGGCCACCGTGGCCAGGCCACTGCCGGCCACGGCAGCGGCCGTGGCCGGAGAAGAGAAAATGGGGGGGGGGTGTTTTTCCCCACCCCGCCTGTAATAGCCAACAAATTTTTTTTTTTTACTATGGCCTGGCTACCGTGGCCAGGCCACTGCCGACCATGGCAGTGGCCGTGGTCGGAGAAGACGGCCATGGCAGCGGCCGTGGCCGGCTTCTCGGGTAGCGGCCGTGGGCGGCTTCTCCGGCCGCAGCCACGATCGTGGCCGAAGAAGAGAAAATGGGGGGGGGGGCCTGTTACAATTTTTTTTCTGACTGTGGCCTGGCCACCGTGGCCAGAAGACAAAATGGGGGGGTTTCCCCACCCCCCTGTTACAAGAAAATTTTTTTTTTATTGTGGCCTGGCCACCGTGGCCGGAGAAGACGGCCGTGGTCTTGGCCATGGCCGGAGGAAAATTTTTACAAAAAAATTTTTGGAAGAGGATGGGGGGGCTTACCTCGGTCGAGAGGAGACGCCGGGGAGCCGGAGCATCGGAGGGGGGGAGCCGGAGCAGCGAACGGTGGTAGCCGAAGAGGTTTTGGGGAGGGCGGCGGCTATGTCAAGACGGGGAAGAAGAAGAGAAGGCCGGCCGACTTTATATATGAGTGATTAGCGATGCAAATTTGCATCGCTAATCGATCGCAATTTTTTTAAATTTATTATGTATTAGCGACGCAACAATGCGTCGCTAATCCATCGTTAATTTGTCCTTATTATTTTTTATGAAAAAGGTAGCGACGCAATTAATTGCGTCGCTAATGCGTCACTAACTTGGCACCAATGTTCAGCGAGAAAATTATTTTTATTTTCTAGAAATTGTGTCGCTAAGGCGTTGCAATATTTTTTTAATATTTTAAATGAGTGCGTCGCAAAAATTTTTCTAACTATTTCATTACATATATTTATCCAAAAAATATTGCGACACAACAAATGTGTCGCAATATTATATATGTTTTATTTATTTATTTTTAAATATTTATAAATGATAAAAATTATAATTTATGATAATAATTGCGACGCACAAATTGCGTCGCAATACTTTTTTTTTACTTTTCGTTACATCTATTTATAGAAAAAACATTGCGATGCAACGAATGTGTCGCAATATTATATTTGTTTTATTTATTATTACTGATAAACAATATTTACTAAAAACTATTGCGACGCATTAGTTGCGTCGCAATATTTGTTTATTATTTTCTTCGAAAATACATCGCTACGGCATCACAATAATTTTTTAATATTTATAAATGATAATATTATAATTTATGATAATAATTACGACGCACATTGCATCGCAATATTTTTTAAAACTTTTTCATTACATATATTTATAGAAAAAACATTGCAACGCAACTAATGCGTCGCAATATTATATTCTTTTATTTATTAATACTGATAAAAATTATATTTACTAAAAAATTGCGACGCATACATTGCGTCGCAATATTTATTTATTTTTTTCTTCAAAAATGTATCGCTACGGCGTCGTAATAATTTTTTAATATTTATAAATGATAATATTTATAATTTATGATAATAATTGCGATGCACAATTATGTCATAATATTTTTTAAACTTTTTCATTACATATATTTATAGAAAAATATTGCGACGCATCTAATGCATCGCAATATTATATTTATTTTATTTATTATTACTGATAAAAATTATATTTACTAAAAACTATTGCGATGCATTAGTTGCGTCGCAATATTTGTTTATTATTTTCTTTGAAAATGCATCGCTACGACGTCACAATAATTTTTAATATTTATAAATGATAATATTTATAATTTATGATAATAATTGCGACACACAAATTGCGTTGCAATATTTTTTTAATACTTTTTTATTACATATATTTATAGAAAAATCATTGCAACGCAACTAATGCATCGCTATATTATATTCTTTTATTTATTATTACTGATAAAAATTATATTTACTAAAAATAATTGCGATGCATACATTGCATAACAATATTTGTTTATTTTTTCTTCAAAATGCATCGCTACGGCATCGCAATAATTTTTTAATATTATAAATGATAATATTTATAATTTATGATAATGATTGCGATGCACAAATTGCGTCACAATAATTTTTTTATACTTTTTTTACATATATTTATAGAAAAATATTGCGACGCAACTAATGCATCGCAATATTATTTTTTTATTTATTATTACTGATAAAAATTATATTTACTAAAAATAATTGCGATGCATACATTGCATCGCAATATTTATTTATTTTTTTCTTCGAAAATGCATCGCTACGGCATCGCAATATTTGTTTAATATTTTTTTTAAACTTTTTCATTACTTTTTTTTTAATAATTATAAACGATCCGATGGTTACGATCGATCCAAGCAATGATCGATCCTGGTCGGCGATGACCTCTCTCGGACCGTGGTGATCGATCGGATCGGCGACGATCCGACGGTTGCGATCGATCGAAGCCATGATTGATCCCGATCGGCAATGATCCGATGGTTGCGATCGATCCAAGCCATGATCGATCCCGATCGGCGATGACCTCTCTCGGACCGTGGCGATCGATCGGATCGGCGACGATCCAACGGTTGCGATCGATCGAAGCCATGATCGATCCTGGTCGGCGATGATCCGATGGTTGCGATCGATCCAAACCATGATCGATCCCGGTCGGTGACGATCCGACGGTTGCGATCTATCCAAGCCATGATCGATCCCAGTCGGCGATGACCTATCTCAGACCGTGGCGATCGATCGGATCGGCGACGATCCGACGGTTGCGATCGATCGAAGCCATGATCGATCCCGATCGGCGATGATCTGATGGTTGCGATCGATCCAAGCCATGATCGATCCTTATCGGTGATGACCAATCTCGGACCATCGCGATCGATCGAATCGGTGACAATCGAGGGTTGTGATCGATCGAAGCCATGATCGATCCCGGTCGGCGACTACTGATCTCGGACTGTCGCGATCGATCGGATCGGTGACGATCCGACGGTTGCGATCGATCGAAGCCATGATCAATCTCGATCGGCGATGATCAGACAGTTGCCATCGATCCAAGCCATGATCGATCCCGGTTGGCGACGATCGATCTCGGACCGTCGCGATCGATCCGATCGGCGATGACCCGACGGTCGCGATCGATCGAAGCCATGATCGATCACGATCGACGACGACCGATCTCGAACATTATTAATTTTTAATTATATTTTTTAATTTATTGCATCGCTAATGCCTCACTAATTTGGCATTATGAATTTTTTTTAAAATATTACGATGCATTAATTTGCGTCGTTAAATAAAATTTTTTTATTACTTTACTGTTTTATTGCATCGCTATTACATCGCTAATTAACATATTTATTTTTAACAAAACATTGCGATGCACTGTATTGCGTCGCAATATTTTTATTTCATAATACTATTTTCTTAAAATAAATTTTATTTAAATTAATTGCGATGCAACTATTGCGTCGCTAAATTTAAAAATAATTTTTATATTTTTCTAGTTATTGCGTCGCTAATGCGTCGCTATTTAAAATAATTAAGTTTTTTAAAAACATTACGACACACTGTTCTGCGTCGCAATTTTTTTTTTCATATTAATATTTATAAAAATTAATTTCATTTAAAATAATTGCGATGCAATTAGTGCGTCGCTAAATTAAAATTAATTTTTATAATTTTTTGGTCTATTGCGTCGCTAATGCGTCGCTATTTAAAATTATTATATTTTTAAATATATTGCGACGCACTGAGTTGCATCGCAATATTTTTATTTCATAATTATATTTATAAAAATTAATTTTTTTATTAATATTTGTGATGTAATTTTTGCATCGCTATATTAATATATTTTTTCTCATTTTATGTTTATTGCGTCGCTAATGCGTCGCTATTTAACATAATTAATTTTTTTAAAAATATTGCGACGCACTTAGCTACGTCGCAATATTTATTCCTTTAATAATATTTTAAAAACATATTTTATAAATATTGCGATGCATTTTTGCGTCACTAAATTTAAATTTTTTTTAATTTATGGTTTATTGAGTCGCTAATGCGTCGCTATTTGCGTTGCAATGTTTTTTTGATGCGGAGGCATCGCAATGTAGTCGCAATTTTAGCGACGCATCTTTGCGTCGCTAAAATTGCGTCGCTATTTCATTATTTTCTTGTAGTGTCGGGTCCTCTTCTTATACCTGTCTGGGGGGTCATGTTTACCTCGTTCCATTGGAACCGTTGAATCTTCCTCGTTGGGATAAGCTCCTTTGAACGGCAGTGGTTAAGCCGTTGTTGGATAAGGGCCGCTTGTAGCGGTAACTGTTAGGCATGCTAGCGCCTACCCGTGATTTCGGCGAGCGAGGTATACGGTAACAGATCATGAATCTCGGGATCTGTTGCCTGAGGCGGGTCATTGTGTATGCAAGAAAGGCACCAAGTCAGGGCCAAAGCCAAAGGCCATCGCTGGAGGCCGGAGCCAAAGGCTGGAGCCAAAGGCCGAGGCCGAAGCCAAAGGCCGGAGCTAGAGGCTGGTGCCAAAGGCCAGAGCCAAAGGCCAGAGTTAGAGGCTAGAGCCAAAGGCCGTAGCCAAAGGCCATCGCTGGAGGCCGGAGCCAAAGGCCGGAGCTAAGATTCCATCTCTGGGATTAGCTGTCACATCATTATTTTTGAAAATCGTGCAAAAGATTATAACACCATCCAGAGGAGATGGTTAGCCGTATTAGATGCCCCCCTGCCCTGAGATGAGTGAGCACACAATCACCGGCGAAAGGGGTAATATCCACTGGGCGGCTGACTTTTGCGCCATCATTTCGTATGTTCGGGCTGTTGGGATTAGAGAAGATTTTCCTTGAGTAATGAGTCGTAAAAAGGCAAGCGTCATCATTGCGGTAAGGCCACCGCCATCTCTCTATTGGTGGAGCTTTTCGTGTTTTTCGCGCCGGTAGGCTGCTAAAGCGCCTTCCATTTGAAGGTGGACACATGGCCAGATCGGACGGCCATGGGATGATTTGAAATGGGGCTATAAGAAGAAAAAATTGTCCTTATCTTCCCATTCTCCCTTCTCTTATGCTACTGCTTCCTCTCGAGCCTGCAAGCGTCGTCCGCCTCTCGTGTTTGTTCTCTCCTCGTGCTCCTTCGATCTTAGCTCAAGTTTTTCATGTTAGTCTCCATGGCTTCCTCGCCCTCTTGTTCTATTTCTGATTCCGAGGGTCGTTCCCCACTCCTCAGCCTTCCGCTTCCCTACCAAGCCAATGGTCTACCCCATCCTCCGACCACTCTTCGTCGGAGCGGCTGCCTGTTAGACGCCCCGTAGCCGGGAGTCATCTGACCAGTGGGCAGACCTTCGCTCGGAGCCGTCCGACAGCTGCTGGTCCTTCCAGCACTGTCAAGGAGTCCCCCGAGGGGACTTCTTCCACTATGTCTGCTCAAGACATAGTAAACCTCGAGCCAAGTATAGTTTTCCGCCAAACCTACATCTGTCCTACCCTGCTCCTGATGACAGGGTAACCTCTTCCCATCCCGGAAGAGTTGCCTTGTACGGAGCATTCTTTAAGGCAGGACTTTGACTACCTATCCACCCTTTCATCCTTAACCTTCTGGACCGATATTCTCTAACACCTTCCCAGCTGGTCCCTAACTCGATCCGAACCATCGTTGGCTTTCTAGTCCTCTGTCACCTGCAAGGCATAGAGGCCAGCATCTCCTTATTCCACAGTTTTTATACCCTTCGCAAGCAGTCAGGTTGGTGGTCCTTTACTCCTAGACCCATTAGGATCCTTAAGTTGTACCTTCCCACCTCCGTTAAAGAATGGAAGGATAAGTTCTTTTTTGCTGATATCGAAGGGGTGAGTGGAAGCTGGGGGACTCCCAATATTGACGCCAATAGGGATTCTTCTATCCTTCCAAGGGATCAAATGGCATTCGAACAGCTCTTGACTGCCGATGTCCCTCGATGCAATAAGCTTTTAGTCGATGAAAACCTTCGTCTCATCGGCCTAATCCCTTCTGGTGGTGAGCACTTTATTACTCACCCTTTTCCTTTTTCTTCCCCCCTCTCTTTTTTTTAAAACTCATCTCCTGTTTTTATAGGGATGACACCATCGCTTCGTGAGCTCAGGCAGGCGGTTACTAAGAAGAGGAAGGCAACGAAGAATGAGTCCCTAGTTGAAAGGAGGGTCGTCGCCAAAATTCCAAGGAGGGCCGACACTGGAGGGGCCAGAGTTGTGAAACCCCTGCGTGCTAAGATTTTGAAGAAGGCCGATGCTGGAAGGGCCGATGCTGGGGGGGCCGATGCTAAAAAGGCCAAAGTTGTGGATCTCCCACGCGTGTGCGAGGCGGCAAGAGCCCAAGCCGACGAGCCCGCCAAGAATGACACGGTAAGGGCCGAGGCCAGCAAGGAAGTCGGGCGGAGCCAAGTCGGAGAAAGATCACCTTCAGTTCCGGCTCCCCCTCCTGTCATTCTGCTCGATCCTTCTCCAGAGCAGGTCGCAAAAGCACCGTCACCCCTTCCCGAAGCCGTGGAGATGGAGCAGGTCCCTATAACAATAAGGCCAACTCCAGCAGTTATCATGCCCCCCATAGGGGCAACAACCGAAGCGCCTCCACCAGCCAAGGGGCCGAGGCAGTAGAGTCAGAGGCGGAATCCTCCCCTGCAGGCCCCTGTGCCAGTGGAAAGGAGGGGCATCGGCCCTTCCTTCCAATGGCTTTTGGCGAACCACAGCTGCTGGGCCGAGCGGGCATTAAATGAAGTGTCTATGGTAGAGGTGCAGGAGTTTCTCCGGCATTAGGGGAGGGCCACCTTCTTCGCGAGGAGTCTGTGGCACATCTTTGGGTGAGCTTTGCCCTATTATCCTTTTCGCTTTTGTTCTGTTTGTTTGTTTTTTTTTAACATTGACGTTCCGTCCAGGCACTGAACTCTCTGATCGCCATGAGGGACCTTTGGACCCTGAGCGATGCTGCCCTTGACCAGTCGCGGGAGTAGATGCTATCACTCCAGACTAGGGCAGAAAAGGCAGAGATGGCCTTGAAGGATACCCGGGCCACCTTAAAGGGCGAAGTCGAAGCCATCCAGCTAAGAGCTGAGAAGGCAGAGTACGCGCTGGAAGTTGCCCAGCGTCGTGCGGCCAACGAGCTGGACAACGCCAAGGCGGCCGAAGAGAAACAAAGAATGGCCGAGGAGAGGCTGGAGGCAGCGGAATCAGAAATATGCATTTTGAAGAACTGATTGGATTCCGCCTCCATTGAAATAGATGTAGTCAAAGAGGTCGCCCGCCAGTCTGACGCCAAGATTGCCAACTTGGAGGCGGTGATGACTGAAGCCAAGAGGGGGGCCATCGAGGCCGATAAAAAGGTCACGGAGGCCGAGCGGAAAATCCTCGAGGCGGAGAAAAGAGCTGCAGAGGCCGTAGAGGATTTTAGGAAGTCTAAAGCCTTTAGTAAGGAACTAGCCAAATCAACGACATTCGCTTACGAGGCTGGCTTCCAAGACTGCAAGGAAAAAATCCAAGAACTCTACGACCTCGAGGGGATTGAAGAGTTGGAGCCAGATGAAGTCCCTGAAGATGACGATCTAGCCCCAAATGACCCTTAGTTTTTTTTTTGTATTGCTCCAAGCCTGACTCAGATCGGCAATTTTGTAGACTTTTAGCCATCAATGAATATTTTAATTCTCAACAATTGTCTTTGGTTATAACTAGCTTTGGTTGTGTGAGTTGTCGCGGATCAACAACCAATGGATGAAGAGCATGATTCCTAACTGCTAGGAAATTGATGCGGGATTGATTTCGGTTGTAGAGACAAAAGTTGAGAATTGTAGGTAGTATAAGACCCAAGTGCCAACGCGGGGCCAGGCTTAATTGCCGATGCGGAGCCAGTCTTCGGTATCGACGCGGAGCCGATTTCTGGTGCCAACGCGGAGCCGGCCTTTGGTGCCAACGCAGAGCCGGTCTTCGTTGCTGACACAAGGAGCCGGTCTTTGGTGCCGATGCGGAGCCGGTCTTTGGTGCCGACGTGGGGTGCCAGTCTTAAGTACCGATGCGGAGCCGGTCTTTGGTGCCGACCGGGGCACCGGTCTTAATTATCAACGTGGAGCCGGTCATTAGTGCCGACACGGAGCCGGTCTTTGGTGCCGACGTAGGGCGCCGGTCTTAATTGCCGATGCGGAGCCGGTCTTTGGTGCCGACGCGGGGCGCCAGTCTTAATTGTTGACGTGGAGCCGGTCTTTGGTGCCGACGCGGGGCGCCGGTCTTAATTGCCGATGCGGAGCTAGTCTTTGGTACCGATGTGGGGCGCCGGTCTTTGGTGCCAACACGGAGCCGGCCTTTGGTGCCGATGCGGAGCCAGTCTTTGGTGCCGACGGGGAGCCGATCTTTGGTGCCGACGCAGAGCCAGTCTTCATTGCCGATGCGGGGAGCCGGTCTTTGGTGTCAACGTGGAGCCGGTCTTAGGTGCTGACGCGGGGCTCCGGTCTTAATTGCCGACACGAAGCCGATCTTTGATGCTGACGCGGAGCGCCGGTCTTAATTGCCGATGCGGAGCCGATCTTTGGTGCCGACGTGGAGCGCCGTCTTAATTGCCGATGCGGAGCCGATCTTTGGTGCCAACACGGGGCGCTGGCCTTAATTGCCGATGCGGAGTCGGTCTTTGGTGCCGATGCGGGGCGTCGGTCTTTGGTGCAAAGCATGATTACTCAAAAAATAATGCAAACATTTCGAACAACAATCTGTCAAGTAGATTCAAATTAATGAAGTTAGCATATTATTAATAATACCAGCGTAAATTATTGACGTTCCAGGTGCGAGGAAGCAGTTTTCCGTCCAGCTCTTCAACTTTGTATGCCCCGTGATGAAGTACCTCCTTGACACGGTATGGTCCTTCCCACATCGGTGCCAGCTTGCCCCCCTCTGTTGGCTTTGATACTTCAGCTCTTCGCAAAACAAGATCTCCAGAGCGGAATGTCTTGGACTGTACTCGAGCATTATAGTATTTGGTCATTCGCTGACGGAAAGCCGCCATGCGAAGTTGCGCCTGGTCTCGCAGTTCTTCTACTAAATCCAGATTGGCCCGCAGTTGGTTTGAGTTGCTCTCTTCATGGTATAACTCTGTCCGGGACTGGGGACTCCTATCTCCATCGGAATGACTGCCTCGGTCCCAAAGACCAGGCTGAAAGGAGTTTCCCCGGTGGGGGCTCGTGGCGTTGTGTGATATGCCCATAATACACTGGGGAGTTCCTCACCCAATGCCCTTTGTAGCCATCTAGCCGGGCCCTGAGCCCTTGTAGGATAATGCGTATGGTCACCTCGGCTGTGCCGTTGGTCTGGGGGTGCCCCACAGAGGTGAATCATTGATGGATGCCCAAGCCGATGCAGAATTCCCAGAAGGCCGTGTTGTCAAACTGTCGGCCATTGTCAGTAACGAGGGTGTGCGATAGCCCGAACCGGCACACCACATACTTCCAGAAGAAAGACCTTATTTTCCCTCGGTGATCTTAGCGAGAGCCTCTGCCTCGATCCACTTGGTGAAATGGTCAACTGCCACCACTAGGAACTTGCGTTGTCCGGAGGCTGAAGGAATGGTCCCAGGATATCCATGCCCCACTGTGCGAAGGGCCAGGGTGCGGCCAGGGGGGTCAGCTGGGATGCTGGTTGATGTTGAATGTTAGCATGCGCTGGCAGCTGTCACACCTCTTAACAAGTTCGGAAGCGTCCTCCTTCATGTCAGCCAGTAATATCCCTGCCGTAGGGCTTTGTATGCGAGAGCTCTGCCCCCCAGATGGCTTCCACATATACCTTCATGTATCTCTCGCAGGATATAATTTGCTTCGGTGGGGACACATCTAAGAACTGGGTATGAGAACGACCTCCGATAGAGGTTTCCCTCCATTATAAAAAATTTTGGGGCCCGTCTTTTGAGTTTCCTGGCCTCGGCAGGGTCTTCTGAGAGGGTACTCTCGGTAAAGTACTGGACATAAGCATCCATCCAGGAAGGCTCCTGCTCAACTGGTAGAGTTTCTCTTGATGCGTCAATACTCGGGGCTTCAAGTGCTCTACATAAGCTCTTCCCAGCATCCCATCAGTTGAGGTGGCAAGATGGGATAAAGCGTCGGCTCTAGCATTCTCCTACCGAGGGATGTAGCTAACGTTAAAGTAAGCTAAGAGAGAAGCTAGCGACTGCACCATACTTAGGTAGCGGGACATGATGGGATCCCTTGCTTCATATTCCCCTGCAATTTGGTCAGCGACCAGTTGGGAGTCGGTGAACGCCTAAGGTGTTTCACCCAAGCTCTTGGGCTAATCTCATCCCAGACAGCAGAGCTTCATATTCTGCCTAATTATTAGTGGCTGGAAAGAGGAAGCGGAGTGCGCACTCGGTTACAACTCCATCCGAGTTGGCCAATATGAGGCCTGCTCCGCTCCCTTGAGAATTTGACTCCCCATCTACATGAAGGACCCATTCATCATCACTGGTTCCGAGGGGCGGGGGGCTTGTGGAAGGCTCTTCGGGTTGCTCCTCTCCCCAGGTGCACTCGACCAAAAAATCCGCCAGGACTTGAGATTTCATGGCCGACCGAGGGCGGAAAGATAGATCGAATTCTCCCAACTTGAGCGCCCACCTTGCCGATCGGCCAAAAGTATCCGGGCGAGCGAGACTGTCTTTAGGGGTTGGTCTGTAATCACCGCGATCGGGTGGGCTTGGAAGTATGGCCGCAGGCGCTGGGCAGACACAATCAATGCGAAAATAATCTTCTCAATCTTCAAGTACTTGGTCTCCGCATCGTGGAGCACCTTGCTTGTATAATACACCAATTTTTGCATGCCATTGGTGTCCACGCGGACCAGCACAGAACTAACAGCTTCGGAGAAGCCGCAAGATATAGAAGGAGTTCTTCTCCACCTGTTGGCTTGGATAGCAGCGGCGGGGTAGATAAGAATTCCTTTAGCCCTTCGAACGCCTTCTGATATTCTTTCATCCATTCGAATCCATTGACCTTGCGGAGCGCCTTGAAGAAAGGCAGGCACCTTTCAGCGGACTTAGACAAGAAACGGCTCAAGGCGGCCACCCTTTTCGTCAGGCGCTGTATTTCCTTCTTGTTGGTGGGAGACCTCATGTCCAAGATGGCTTGAACTTTGTCCATGTTTGCCTTGATCCCCCGCCGGGTCACCATGAAACCCAAGAACTTTCCAGCTGTCACCCCAAATGCTCACTTACGTGGGTTCAGCTTCACCTGGTACTGGCGCAGGTTGTCAAAAGTCTCTGTTAAGTCAATGATATGGTTGGTGGCATGGACACTTTTTGTCAGCATGTCATCCACGTACACCTCCATATTGCATCCTATCTGGCCTTCGAAGACTTTATTCATCAACCTTTGGTAGGTGGCCCCGCATTTTTTAGTCCAAATGGCATTACCTTGTAGCAGTACAACCCCTTCTCAGTTATGAAGGAGGTAGCCTCCTCATCTACTGGGTTCATCCTGATCTGGTTGTACCTAGAGAAAGCATCCATGAAGCTAAGGACCTCATGACCGGAAGTAGCGTCCACCAGTTGATCGATCTGGGGCAAGGGAAAGCTGTCCTTGGGCATACCTTGTTGAGATCGGTGAAATCCATGCACATCTCCAGCTTCCATTGGTCTTACGGACCATCACTATGTTGGCCAACCATTCGGGGTAATGAACTTCCCGAATATGGCCTACAGCCGTCAACTTGCGAACTTCCTCGTCGATAGCTTTCTGTCTATCTGGAGCGAAGCTCCTTTTTTCTGTCGGACCAGCCGACACTCTGGTCTGAGGTTGAGCCGATGGGTGATCACCTCCTCAGGGATGCCTGGCATGTCTGAGGATGACCATGCAAAGATGTCAGTGTTGGCATACAGGAAAGCAAGAAGTCGATCGCATGCCTCCTCTGGGAGCAACGCCCCAACCTGGACAGTCCTTGCTGGTCATCCCCCAAGGGGAGGGTCAAGAGGTGCTCGGCTAGTTCTCCCCTCCTTCCTATCTCCCAGGGGTCGAGCGGCTCAGAGGCTATTACCGACGCCACTTCCAGTGGACTGGGAGACAGGTGATAGCAAAGCGGTGGCGGGCTTTGCTCTCCTTTCATATCTTCAACTCCTTCGTCAGTCGGAAATCTTACCAATAATCTCTTAGTGGAGATCACGTCATCTAGCAAATTCAATCGTGGTCTCCCCAATATAGCGTTATAAGCCAACGGAACCCGGACCACCATAAAATTTATGACCATGGTGCTTTGGCATGGAGGGGTTCAGCCATGACAGGGAGGGCGATCTCCCCTTCAACACTCACCGAGTCTCCAGTAAAGCCCATTAGAGGCATGGCGATGGGTCGCAGGGAAGACTTCAACAGATTCATCCGAACAAAAGCTTCGTAGCTCAAAACATCCACCGAACTCCCACTATCACTAAAATTCTTTTTACAGGATGTTTGGCTATGGTCATGGACATAACGACGTTGTCGTCATGCTTATTAACTACCCCATCTAAATCCTTTTCAAAGAAAAGAATTACAGAATCTATTCCCTCTCGCTATCTTTTTGAACCACCACCTGCCCCCCAAGAGACATAGCTATGGTCTTCTCCGTAGGAGCATTGTCCATGCTGGTCTGAAGTGTCAGAGGTACCGATGGACCTGGAGTAGAAAGGTTTCCCCTCCGAACGAATTTGCCCAAGTGACCCTGCTGAACCAGCTCCTCAATGGCGGCAGTCCTCGGTGTCATGACATAGTCTCGGTGGTACCGGCAGTAAAGCTCCTTGTTGCGGGGGGTCCCAGACTTCAAGGTTGTCGGACGCTTAAAATAAGGTTCCTCCTCGATCTCTAGTAGGATGTGAGATATAGGAGCCATGAGGGGAGTGAATTGCTCCTTAGGAATAAGCGTCTATGGTCGGTGATCTGGTGGTGAGGAGGAGGCTCAGGCTTCCGGGGTCGCGCTCCGGCATGCTCAGTAGGCGGTGGTTTTTACTGGGGTTCTTGTCGGCTTCCCTCCTGGAAGAATCCTTCTCGTCAGCACGGATGTATTTCTGCGCCCGACTCAGAAGTTCGGCATAAAAATTCAGAGGCTTCTTGTCTAGGGAGTAGGCAAACCTAGAGGGATGAAGTCCTTGCTTTAATGCCAAAGTGGCTACAGAATCATCTAGGTTGTATACCTCCAATGCGGCTTCCTTAAATCAAGCGACAAAGTCCTTCAAGGTCTCGCACTCCTCTGCTGGATAGCGAATAGGCTGTCAGCCACTCGTGGGATCTTCCGGCATGCATCAAAGTGGGCCAAAAAAAATCGCTCGAGCTATTGGAATGAATTGATGTTGCACGGAGGCAGACGAGAATACCATGCACATGCCATCTTGCGAAGGATGGCCAGAAAGGCGACACATAAAAGGGAGTCCGTCGCTCTCTGAACCTGCATGAGGACCTTTTAGCTCTCCAGGTGGTCCAGTGGGTCCGTCGTGCCATCGTACGGGTCTAGTTGGGGGAGACAGAAATGGGGCGGGAACGATTCCTTCATGATGCACCGGGAAAGCGGGTGGTGGTCCTCATACTCCGTCCCGTGAGGGTTAGCGATCCGATGGCTAAGCTCCTCCAACCGTCGATGATACTCATCGAGCCGTTGCTCGGCCCGACGGGTAGTCTTCCTGAGGGTGCCGTCTTGAGATGAATCAAAAGAGGAAGCCGAAGAAGATCGCTGGCATAAGGAGCGCACCTGTCTGGATCCTCTCTCGTCTGGTCGTTGGTGAGAACGACCAGAGTGACAGGATGGGGACTGCCGTCGTTTTGTGGCCTCTCGGCGATGAGGTTCAGGGGTGAGTGACGAGAGACCTCGATGGGGTCCCACCTTGATGAGGCTGAATTGTCCCCCGCACCCCTTCACCAGGCGCAGGGGGTTGAGGTGCAGCGGCAAAGCAGTGTTCTTGTAGTCCCGTACCATTATCATCAGGTCCTGGACCTGGTGAGCCAGAACCTCAAGCCGGTCAGGCTAGCTCATCTGTGCAGGGGCAAAACACGGAGGTTGGCCTCCGATTGCTCAGCTTGCGGAATGTGCTCCACGGCCTGGTTGGTGGAAGCCTCCTGTGCTCGTGTTGTTACCATCGCTTCCTTGCAGAATAGGTGGGGTCACAGGAGAACTTTTGCCTTCCCCACGTGCGGTCGTCCCCTTCCTAGCGCACCAATCTAATGCAGACAAATCAACAATGATGAGCGGCAGGCATGCTGAGTTTTATCATGGGCTTTCAAATGGGATGGAGAGGTCATCTTCCTTCTTCGGAAACCTGCAAGAAGTCCCCGGCCGGTGTTTTCGGCGAGGACCCTCCGACGCTCAAGTTAGTAAACTTGTCGCTCAGTTCTGTAGTAGTGAGAGATTGAGATCCCCTCGCGTTGAGCTCGGGTCCTCTTCTTATACCTATCTGGGGGGTCACGTTTACCTCGTTCTGTTGGAACCGTCGAATTTTTCTCGTTGGGATAAGCTCCTTTGAACGGTGAGTGGTTAAACCGTTGCTGGATAAGGGCCGCTTGTAGCGGTAACTGCCAGGCATGCTAGCGCCTGCCCGTCATTTCGATGAGCGAGGTATACGGTAACAAATCATGAATCTCGGGATCTGTTGCCTGAGGTGAGTCATTGTGTATGCAAGAAAGGCACCAAGTCAGGACCAGAGCCAAAGGTCATTGCTGGAGGCCGGAGCCAAAGGCCCGAGCCAAAGGCCGTCGCTGGAGGCCGGAGCCAAAGGTGGAGCTAGAGGCTAGAGCCAAAGGCCGGAGCCAAAGGCCATCGCTGGAGGCCGGAGCCAAAGGCCGGAGCCAAAGCCGTCGCTGGAGGCCGAAGCCAAAGGCCGGAGCTAAGATTCCATCTCTGGGATTAGCTGTCACATCATTATTTCCAAAAATCATGCAAAAGATTATAACACCACCCAGAGGAGATGGTCAGCCATACTAGTTATATACCACTTTCTAATCTTTCTTTTTCGAGTTTATAACCTTAATTAAATAAATCCTTATCTTATACATCGTGTGCTCTCCCTTTTGTGGTTTAGCTGATGTATACTCTTCCAATTTGGGTAATGTAATGTCCTTAATTATATCCATTACAATTATTATGTCTTATCCTTCCCCACCCCTCGCACCCCTAACCCAAAAAAAAAATGCGCATGCACATTCTACTTGTTATCTCATGCACATTCCTCACTATTCTTTTTATTTTTGTGTGAGAGATGAGTGAGGACTTATGTTGTCAATTACATAGGTTTGAATACTTGATTAGCCATTGGGGATCTAGAACCTCTTATTGCTAAGAGGAATGATGTAGCTATGGCAAGCCTTAATGCAAAATATCCTTGTACTTATGCCACATAAATTGCTCCCTTAACTACTATCCATGGATTGCTAGGTGTCCTAGTTAATATTATCCATTACATATTCTTTTAATTGCAACAAAATCAACAATCATATAATAGATAGCTATCAATGCTCATTTACATCTCCATTATAAATTTCAGTGTACAATATATTTTTCAAATGTTCTAAATTTGTCTACCCACGTTGGAGAGCTTTTAGGGTTTGTTTGGATCTTTGCATGGAAAGGAAGGGAAGAGTAAAAGGAAAAGAAGGAATGAAAGGGGAAGGAAGAGGAGGGGATGGTTGTTTCTCTTTCCTTATTTAGGAAGGATGGAAAGAGAAAGAAGGCTAATATATATTCATCGTGTTTGGATAGAAGGAAAGAAAAAAGAAGAAGAAAAGTAATGTTCATTAATTAATTAATATATCCTTTATTATTAAAGAAAAAGAGAAAATTATAGGTTTTAAGGAGTGAAAGATAGTAGTTTGGGAATAGTAAAACATAAATTACTAAAATATTTCTCCTTTCAAGTTAAAAAAATGGATATCCTTGGGAAAGGGAGGAATGAGTTACTCTCTTTCTCTTTTCTCCTCCTTTCACTTCTCTCCTCCGACTCCTTTCACTTCTATCCTCCAATTTCCTCCAACCCTTCTCCTCCAAACAAACCCTTAGCCTTACAATATCTCTTGATCCATTGAAGCAAGTCATAATAGCCAATAATTAATATTTTCTTTCTATGAAGTAGAAATAATAAATATTTGCTATAATGACATACCTTTCCTATGAACCATTTGTCTATCAGAACACAATAAATCTAAGCAATTCTGGCCATTTTGGTTGGGAAAAGGCATAAATATTCACAGACATGGTGATAAGAATAAGTTTGCATTAATATAAATGAATTGTTATTTGTAATTAGTAATAACTAATATTAATGTTTCTTTACCAAAAGAAATATTTAAAACTAATGTTTCTCTACTAAGAAATTACTTAAGATGCATGCTTTCCTTATGATTCAAGTTAGAACGAGAGCAAAGAATTGCGGACCAGTTTTTTATGTTAATATTAGTTGTAGTTTCTTGATTTTTGGATTTCAATAAAGAGACCGGCCAGTCCAGTGGAGAATTAAAAGGAAACCAACTACCGATTCTTAAATAAAAAACCTTTTATGGTAATGCTGTCTCTCTCTTTTCCCTTATCAGTTTAACATAAAAAAAAAAATTGGGACAGCAAAGAGATGGACACAACGAAGAAGAGGACTGACATACCCTAACCAGCAAAACAACCATAACAGAGGTCCCTCTACAATTATTCTCCTAAAAAGCAAAAGTCACGAGGTGAAAACAGACATTAACGGTAGAAATCCATCCTTGATCAGTTCAAAGGGAAGTAGCAGGGGTCAAGCCATGGGTTGGCATGGTCAATGTAGGATGGCACCATCTCCTCTCCACCACCAAACATCAAGTTGTCGTTAGGATTCATCACGTCCATGAACCAATTCTGCTGCTGGAGCACCTCCATCGGTGTCTCCTCATTCATCATCGGCACCGGTCCCGGTCCCGGTCCCACTCCGACTCCGGCCCCGGCTCCCATTCCCATCGCCACCCTCGGCACTTGGCTAGATGCCCCGACCATTTGCGAGGCCATCTGCGCCCTCACCAGCTCCATCCTCTCCTGCACCGCCTTCACCTTCATCTCCACCATCCACGCGAGGCTCCTCGCATATTTGATGCCGATATCGTCCAGGCTCCTCCCAGCCAGCCTTCGAACATCAGCAGCGTCGTCTCGTGCTCGTGATTCTCGCTCTCCTGCTTGCGCAGCTGCCACTGTAGCTTCTCTACGCGCTGGCGGAGGAACCCCTCCTGGTTCATCATCTTTTTGTACTGCGCTATCTCTGGCATGCTCTTGAAGCGCGCGAGGACCCTCGTTGCGTCGGGGACCAACGGCCACACGTCCGGCTGAACCTCCTGATGACCGTACACGATCACACAGGCCTGGACGTCGCAAAGCGTCGCGAGCTCGCTCACCTTCTTCATCAAGCCCTTCTTCCTTTTCTTAAACGTGGTCCTTCTAGTGGCGTTGTTGGCAATCCAAGCTAGGTTCACCTTCTTCCTAGCCATGGCGTGGAAGTTGTGGGATAGGTACGGGTAGGGTTTGCACGGTACTTATAGAAGAAGAAAAGGCAGATATGAATTTGTGATAGCAGGGATTCGATTAATGGATTCCATTATGGTAACAAATTAGAGGGAGGATTTGGTGGTATTATTATCATAAAGGTAGGCTTTAACCGTGGGATCACAGGACAGCCCATGATCCACCAATAATCCTTCAAATGCTATAATTAAGAAGGTTTTAGTCTCGATTAGATGTGCATCTTACAGCAAATATTCAACGCATAATCTTTTAAATGCCACAGGACAGCCCATGATCCACCAATAATCCTTTAAATGCTATAATTAAGAAGGTTTTAGTCTCGATTAGATGGGCATCTTACAGCAAATATTCAACGCATAATCTTTTAAATGATATAATTAAGTGGGTTTAAGACTTGATTAGATGTGTATCTTGCCTTTAACTTGAGACATCTTTCAGAATCCCATGCCTGGAATCCCGTTATTGATTGAACCCGTTTGGTTTTTTGCCTCAAATTTTGCGGAGGTACTCTTAGAACTACTTTCAAAGCTTTTGGGTATATATTGCCCTTCTCAAAATACATTGTCCTCATCTTTTGAGAAGTCTAAATTCTTAATGCATCGCAAGAAGCGCGTGGGCGATAGCTTGTACGATAATTTTTCGAAATTCTTCCATTCTAATTTGATCTTATTTGCCTTATATTTGTTTCTGCTCCTAGATGGTAAATTTTGCTAAAATTAAATTACCAATTAAAAGTAACTGTAGAAATTATTGAGAATCGGATATTAACCCCACGGAAAAAGCGAATGAATAAGCTATCACAGCTTTTGATTTCTTTTCACTACTAGGAAATCATAAACAACTTTTGCTTTCTTTTCACTATTAGGATTGATATTATAAAGTAACTGGGAGTCACGTCTTCCGAGAAGGAGTTTCTGTATCAAAGCATATTTGGGAATGCTTTTGGAAGAGCCATATACAATTTTCCTGACCTAGAGAGGACTCTTGAGAGATAAAATAGATGTTTGGAAAAGTTTTTGCAATAGATTTCTATCAACCATGAACTAAGAAAGCGATAGCTTCGATTGGAACTTAAAGTCACCGCTTAATATTATCACATAAAATATTATATTAATATAATATTATAATATATTTAATACTAAATCTAATATAATATAGTATAATAATTTGATATTATTATATTATATTATGTTATAATTTTATAATATTACTATAATAATATATTGTAATATTTGTAATATTATATTATCAGTATAATATTTAATATACTTTCTAATAATAGATTATAACATAATTTTTAAATAATAATACTATGTAATTATATTATTATCATTATTATATTATAATATTATTATAATAACTAATAAATTAAGAGAAATTTTAGAAAAGGTTTTTGAATATATAAATAGTTAGATAGTTAAAACTGTTGTGCAATGCCTTTTATCATCTCTTATTTTAAAAGTAATTTTTTAATTTAGTTATTAAACAAATGTTAAAGTCTCAAGGTATTTTAGAAATGTAGTTACCAAATAACAAATAGCTTTGTTTTAAAGCTTTATCTCTAAAAATTCTACTATTAAAAACTCTACGATCAATAAGTTATTAAATGAAATATGATTGAGAATTGTTATGCTTAATTTGTACTTACAAATAAAGAAAAGGCTAAGCAACACTACGCCTTCAAATGCATGATAGCAATTGATTATATGTTTAACAATTGTTTGGCTACATAGATAATTTGTTGCATTTCTAATTTTCTTTAAGAAGCTTGGAAACTTTTTTTTCCTCATGGTGGGTGGAAGAGAGATAAAAGAGAAGGAGAGAGGGATCAAATTATGTATGCTAGCATTAAGATCTAAACAATTGGAGGATAGAAAAGTCATTTATGAAAACTTTTACCATCAATTTGGAGAATGGTTTTAATTACATATGGAGTATAGCCAAGCAAAGACAACATCATCATTTTATAAGGAGAATTCTCCATTTCAACTCTACTTTGCTATAAAAACCCATCCTTGGATATTGGAGAACAATTAGAGACCCATTTCAAGTCTTGTTTTTGTGATAATTTGGACTCTCTTAAATTCATGTTTATTGCCAACATGCAATATTAGTTAGATATAATATCAACAAAAAACTACTAGAAAAGTTAAATGATGCTGTTAAAATCATGTCATGTACAATAACAACCATTAGTTGTTATATGTGTTCACGTGATTAAGGTGTTCGAAAATTGTTATTGTAAGGCTTAAACATAGGTTGTGGTCATTATTGGACAAACCAAAGGTCGATCCACCTCTTGAATAGAGGCGCTTCATAGCCAAGAAGCCATGGAGCTATAGCATTTCAAGCATGCAATAAAGCTTAAGGGATCGACTATAAAGTAGGCCCTCCCAACCTCACAGAGAATCAGTTAATGATCATTCTTTCACTAAAAACTACCTCATTGTCTCCTTCTTCCCTTTGCTTTTCTATCACTAGCCACCCCTGTTGGCCATTGTCATTATCGATGCACCTCATGGTAGTATTACTTAGAGAGCTCACTAGCCCAACTAACCATCCACCTTCTCGATCATCAGAATCATCTTAAGTAGAACTAGGACCCTTCTTTTCCTTGCATTTGTCCACCATCTCCATGATATGATTGACAACTTACCCACATGTAGCGAGAGGCTAGAGACCAGCCAACCTTGGGAAAGTCAAATCCTTCTCTTATCTTTCTTTTCTTCCCTTCATTGGCATTTGGTGACCTTCGACTGCTTGAATTTAAGAAAAAAAGTGAAGTTCTTCCTTCCCCTGTTCCACTTTAATGAGGTAGCCGGAGGTCAAGCCAACTTGGCTAGCTAAGGACCTCCTTGATCCCCATTCCTTCACCTGAGTCCCTTGCTCTCCTCTATATTAGCCATTGGGTATTGGTGGTATTAGGGGAGCCTTACTTTCCTATGGCAGGGCCTTTTCCTTACCCCTAATCATCACTTTTTGTGGACTTGGCTCTAATCAAGCCCCAAAGTTTTATCTAATTCTATCTTGATAAGTTAGCCATTAGTTCCGTTAGTCATTAACTAACTAGTGACCAATTTTTTTAATAACATCCCAAAAAAATAAATAAATAAATCGATACAATTCAAAAAAAAACTAAATATAATTCTATGCTACTGATAGAGGTATGTTGGCCCAGATGACAACCCAAGAGGGGGGGGGGTGAATTGGGTTCTTTAAAAAATTTAAACCTTTTGAAATATTTGTTTGCTTAGTGTGAGTGAAAGTGAATGCAGATGCAAAGGCAAAATATAATTAATAAATAGAGATAGAGATAGAGATAAAGGAGACACGGCAAACACAAAGATTTTATAGTGGTTCGGTGTATCCAACACCTACGTCCACTCCCAAGATTCACTTGGGTCCACACTATAATCTTCCTTGATTACAGCCGAGTTGTTTTACAAGCTCACAACTCAAACTTGTTGTTTTCCTGGGATCACAACGAACCCAGCCGGTTTTCCGGGCTCACCAGCACAAAAACCCTAACACAAGCTATACCAAGCTTGTACCGAGGTAAGACTACCTCCACTAGTTCAATCCCCCAGATTGAACTAGAGACAAACAAAAAAAATATTGTTTTTCAAATACACAGCTCCTCAATGAGCAAATAATCAAATAAATGAACAAGGTTTAGAAAAGCCTGATTTGTAGTTGGTTGGCTTTTGAGCTTTTCTTCTTTTCTTCTTTTCTTCTTCTCCTTGCTGGATTGAATCAAGCCTCAGCTCGATTCTTCACAGTTGAAGCAGTTGAGAAGGATTGAAAAGCAAGAAACTGATCCTCTTTCTCCAATTTGGGAAATCCACCAAAACTTTGATTTGAATGCCTTGGATTCCTCTTGAGCTTTTTGGAGTGGAGTGGATTTGAGCTAGAAGGTTTTTCTCTTGAGATTCAGGCTCTCTCTTTTTCGGATTTTTGATTGGGATTTCTCTATTTCCGTTTTTCCTCTTGTTTTTCCATTTCTTCTATTCTCCTTTTTGAATGATAGTCTTCCCTTTTTATAGATTTCTTTCAAGCCATTTTTGGAAGAAAACTATCCGTTGGAGTGTACCTTGCAACAAAATATATCCGTTAGAAATAAAGTAAAATAGAAATATTACCGTTAGAGCTGATCTGGCAATTTGATTTTTTGTTCCAGGTGGGTTGGAGTCGACTCAAACTTTTCTGGAGTCGGCTCTAACTCGAAACACTTTAATCCGTTAATTTTGGAGTCGTTTCTGACTTTTCTGGGGTCGACAAGAAACTTTTCTGGAGTCGACTCTAACAGACCCGGAGTCGACTCTAAGTCGGGGCCAGAAAAATTAATGTTCTGTTTCTTCTGTGAGAGTCGGCTCTAACAGTCTCGGAGTCGACTCTAACTTCCGTGCCAGATACTGGAGTCGGCTCTGTGATTCTCGGAGTCGACTCTAATGTCTGCAATCTTACCTAGACATTAGATTCGATCCAGAACAAGATTTAACTCCTGATTTTGATCATTCAATTGACTTATAATCTGAAAAACTTAATCAAAATCATTAGAGCCTTCAATTGTTATACTCAAATAGTTTTGTTAATCATCAAAATCATCAATTGGGTCAACAATCTCCCCTTTTTGATGATAACAAAAACTTTGAGTATATGCATTCAAAAAATTCATTCGAACTAAAGATTATAGTCATTTTAAAGCTTAAAACATTTTTAATGAAGGATTTGATGCCAATATTCAAAGTGAACTTTTAAAATTATGCATGAGTTCTATATAAGCATCAATTATGAACATTTAAACTAAATGTACAGAAAATTGCAATTAAGCTTGTTGTTAAGCTCCCCTGCATTGAATAGCTCCCCCTATATATAAAATCAAATTTTAATTGAACTGATTAAAATTGCAAGTCTCTTTCTTTTTCTCTTTCTTTTTACATAAACAATCATTTCTCCCCCTTTCTTTCTTTCTTTTTGCATATTCAACCATCTCTCATAAAATTTCAAGTCTTTTTTTTTGCATATTCAACCATCTCTCCCCTTTTTTGTTATCAGCAATAAGGAGAGTATTAGATAAAGAAAGTTATTAGAGAAAAATTGTTGGTTCAATAAGACATAGGGATTCAAGCAGTCAATCATAGACAGATTTGAAAATGTGTAATTGCATTACATAAGTAAGAAACATTACATAAGTTGATTCAAGTACATTCCAAAGTGAGATACATTAGATACTCAAAATTCCTAAATACAAACTATCAGAATCAAAGTCAGATATGTTTGAATACAATTTTCTTCAAGTGACCTATGATTTCCATTACATCATCTTTTGAGATTTCTTAAAATTTTCAAGACAAGCTTCAATCTGTGAGACTGCAAGGTCAATGTCCTTCTTCAGTTGACCAGTTGCATGAACATAAGATCCCGAGCCATCAGCAATGCCTTCCATCCTTTCAAAGATTTTGTGAAGTTCAGCACCAAAGGATTCAACAGAATTGCTTATGGAAAAGGAAATCATGTCAAGTCTCGAGTTAAGTTCTTCTTTTAGCTGATTGAAGTCTTCTTTTAATTGATTAATCTCATGAGATCTCTGACTGTCATATTCAGCAAGCAAGGCTCTCAACTGACCAATCTGCTCATCAGAGAATCTCCCAGAAGCAGTAACAGACTGATGTGGAGGAGAGGGAACTGTGCTCGGTCCAGCTCTGAAGGTCCAGCTGTAGATGGTCCCGCAATAAATGGATCAGGGACTGATGGTCCCGCAGTGGATGGTCCAGGGATATCTTCTACTCTGGCCTCTTCAGTCTATCTCTCTCAGCTCTTTCTTCTCGTCCTCCTTTCATCCAGATACCATTTAACTTCTTGAAGCCCATCCGATGAATAGTAGAAATACTATAATAGTCAGTGTGCCTTAATTTCCTTAGGGGTTCATTATCCATAATTAGCACACCTTGGCTTCTAAAGATCAATGTCAGAACCATACCATATGGCAGTGTAGATCTTTTCTTTGTAGCAGCCTCTGCCATATAACCAATCATCATGCCAGCTAGGTTGACTGGCCTTCCAGTTATATACAATCCATCAAAAGAATGTCTCGCTCCGAGACGTACTCAAATCTACCAATTTTGGGAAATAAAATTCTTCCACATATGTTGTGTAGTAACCTGAGCTCCAGATTTAATTGATTAGCAAGAATTTCCTCAAACTCGGTTACATTCCCTCCCTAACATTCTTGACAATGCACCACTTCTATCATCATGCTGATATTCCATAATACCAATTGTGGGCATTTCCAACAGATTTCCAAGGATTTCAGCAGTTATTACAACTCTAGTTCCTCTTACAATACTGACTAAACCGCCTTCTCCTCTACTCAAATCATTGTAAAATTCTCTCACTAGGGCAGGATAAGTGGGGATATCTAATGAACAAATCTTTTCCACCCCATTTCTTTTAAACATCTTCCTATTGAGAAGCCCTCCGACTCAAAGAAATCAAAGTTGACCTTCCTTCCAGTTGTGATAGTCTTACCGGCTAGTTGATCTACTTTGGGTGAAGAGGGTGAAGGAGGGGAATCTTCTTGAGTGGCCGAAGAGGAGGATGGCGAGGGTTGCCTCCGAATCGTGCGTCGCCTCGTGGGAACGGACGCTCCTCCGACGAAACCGCGCCTCTTGGGTGCCATTGAGAAGATTGGAATGTGTAATCAAAGGTTTTGAGAAGATTGGGGAGGTTGGAAAGGCTTTGGAACTCCTTGGAGGGGTTTTGGGAGACGGATAAAATGATTTGGGGTCGACTCCGCCTTTTTATTTTTGACCTAGTTCGACCTAGAGTCGACTCCCGAAAACTGGGTGTCGGCTCCGAACCAGAAAGTCTGTCAGCGCTCGAATTAGAGTCGGCTCTACAGAAGCCGGAGTCGGCTCTAATTGCTTAGACAGAACATCAAAAACTAAGGTGTCGACTCCACAAACTGTTAGAGTCGACTCTAACAGTTTCAGAGATAAAAAATCAAGTTTCAAGGATCTGAAACTATTCAAATTAATCATCAAACTCTAGATAAATGTTCCTTAGCAATTGGGGAAACAATGAATCAAGATCTAGATAGATTTCCTTATTGAATATCGAGATTTTTCAAGAAATTGATGAAATCTAGATAGTTGTCCTTAAGAGTTTCAGAAAATTATTCCAAAGGATCACAAACTCCTAATTCTCCTCTAAGATAACAAAATCTCTCTTCACTTAAGGGTTTTGTAAATATATCTGCCAGTTGTTCTTCAGTATTCACATAATCAAGACAAATTTCATTATTGGCAACATGTTCTCTTATAAAGTGATATCTAATTTCAATATGCTTTGTTCTTGAGTGTTGAATTGGATTTTTAGTTAGATTGATTGCACTTGTATTATCACATCTTATAGGTGTCTTATCAAGTGTGATACCATAGTCTTCAAGTTGTCTCTTAATCCATAGGATTTGAGCACAGCAACTTCCAGCTGCAACATATTCTGCTTCAGCAGTAGATAATGCAACCGAATTTTGCTTTTTGCTAAACCATGAGATTAAGTTACTTCCTAAAAATTGGCATGCACCACTTGTGCTTTTTCTATCTAACTTACATCCAGCATAATCAGAATCAGAATAAGCAATCAGATTTAATGTTGAGTCTCTAGAATACCATAAACCTACATTTTTTGTTCCACTAAGGTATCTAAGAATTCTTTTAACAGCAATTAAATGTGATTCTTTAGGTTCAGACTGAAATCTAGCACATAAGCAAACAGCAAACATTATGTCTGGTCTACTTGCAGTTAAGTAAAGTAGGGATCCGATTATACCTCGATAATATTTTTGATCAACCTTCTTACCTTCTTCATCTTTGTCCAGCTTGCATGAAGGACTCATTGGTGTTCCGAGGGGTTTGATTGATTCCATACCAAACTTCTTTAGAATTTCTCTTGTGTACTTTGTTTGGTTGATAAAGATTCCCTCTTTGCTTTGTTTGATTTGGAGTCCAAGGAAGAAATTGAGTTCTCCCATCATGCTCATTTCAAATTCTCCCTGCATTAACTTAGCAAACTCTTGACATAGAAGATTGTTAGTAGCACCAAATACAATGTCATCAACATAAATTTGAACTACAAGTAAATCTTTATCTTTTCTTTTCAAAAACAATGTTTTATCAACATTTCCTCTTGTAAAATCATTTTCAATCAAAAATTTACTTAGTCTATCATACCAAGCTCTAGGTGCTTGTTTCAAACCATATAAAGCTTTGTGCAATTTAAAAACGTGATTTGGAAATTCATGATCTTCAAATCCCGGTGGTTGTTCAACAAATACTTCTTCATTTATTAATCCATTTAAAAATGCACTTTTGACATCCATTTGAAATAAATTAAAGTTCATGTGACATGCAAATGCAAGTAATAGCCTAATGGCTTCTAATCTAGCTACAGGTGCAAAGGTTTCATCAAAATCAATACCTTCTTCTTGATTATATCCTTTTGCAACTAATCTAGCTTTGTTTCTAATTACTATGCCATTTTCATCTAGTTTATTTCTAAAAACCCATTTTGATCCTATAACAGAATGATCTTTAGGTCTTTCCACTAATGTCCATACATTATTTCTAGTGAATTGGTTTAATTCTTCTTGCATAGCTAACATCCAATTATTATCTTTTTCAGCTTCTTCAATGGTTTTAGGTTCAATTTGAGAAACAAATGCAAGGTGATTACTAATATTTCTCATAGATGATCTAGTTCTTATTCCTTGAGATGGATCACCTATAATCAATTCCTTGGGATGACTATAAGCGTATCTCCAATCTCTTGGTAGATCTACATCATTATGATTAGTATTAATAACATCAGCATTAGGCGAATCATTATCTTTAGCTTCTTGTTCATGATCTGAAGATACATCAATATTAAGTTTTTCAAGATTGTTTTCGAGAATGTTTGTATCTTCCTCATCATCAATCCTTTTGGAACTTGATGCTAAAGATTCATCAAAAACTACATGAATAGATTCTTCAACAATTAAACTTCCTTTATTGAACACTCTATATGCTTTACTAGTTGTTGAATAACCTAAGAATATTCCTTCATCAGATTTTGCATCAAATTTACCTAAGTTATTTTTACCATTATTATGAATAAAACATTTACAACCAAATGCATGAAAATATTTAATGTTGGGTTTTCTATCATGCCATAATTCATAAGGTGTTTTCTTTAAAATAGGTCTTATTAATGCTCTATTTAGGATGTAACATGCTGTGTTAATAGCTTCCGCCCAAAAGTATTTCGGGAGTTTACTTTCACATAGCATGGTACGGGCCATGTCTTCTAGAGTTCTATTTTTCTTTCAACTACTCCATTTTGTTGAGGGGTTCTTGGTGCAGAAAAATTATGATTAATACCATTTTCATTGCAAAAACTTTCAAATAAGTGATTTTCAAATTCAGTTCCATGATCACTTCTTAGAGACACTATGGTAGTGTTTTTCTCATTTGTTACTTTCTTGAAGAATTTCAGGAATATCGAGAAAGTCTCATCTTTGTGAGCTAAAAACATTACCCAAGTGAATCTAGAGTAATCATCTACTATCACAAGACCATATTTCTTTCCTCCTAGACTTGTGGTTCTAGTTGGTCCAAAAAGGTCCATGTGAAGTAGCTCTAATGGCCTAGAAGTTGAAACAACATTTTTAGATTTAAAAGAACTTCTCGTTTGTTTTCCAAACTGACATGCATCACATATTTTGTTATTTTCAAAATCTATTTTAGGTAGTCCTTTTACTAAATCCATTCTAATTAGTTTTGAAATTAGGTGTGTGCTTGCATGACCTAATCTTCGATGCCACAACCAACCAATCTCATTCATATTAGCATTATTAGCAACTAAGCAATGATTATTAGTAGACAAATTGTCTAAGTCAATCAAGTATACATTGCCATTTCTATTTCCAATAAAAACAATGCTATTATCAATGGGATTAGCAACTGTGCATATAGAAGATTCAAATGATACTTTAAAACCTTTGTCACATAATTGACTAATGCTAATTAAATTATGTTTCAAACCATCAATATAAGACATTTTCAATATATGTGGAGGGAGTTATTTGAATGTTACCAAACCCCAAGATTTGGCCTTTGCCATTGTCCCCAAATGTAACTACTCCTCCTCTTTTGCTTTCAAGGGTGATGAATTGATCTTTGTCACCCGTCATGTGCCTTGAGCAGCCTATCAAGATACCACTTTCGCTTTGATCTTTTGGCCGCAAGACACTCCTGCAAAGATGATCAAGTCTTATGTTTAGGTACCCAAGCTTTCTTGGGTCCTTCATGGTTAGTAGCAATAAATGTTCCTTTTGGAACCCATATTTTCTTTCCTTTAATATTTAAGTTTTTATTAGGTTTTAGAATTTTACATTCATAAGATTTATGTCCTTTTTGATTACATTTAAAGCATGTAAAATTACTTTGGCCAGCACGCACAAAAATATTTTTCAGTGATTTTTGTTTTCTAAAAGTGTTATACCCTAATCCGGCTTTGTCAAAAACTGCTTTTTGACTATTTAATAACATGTCCAATTTAGTTGAGCTTAAGGTAAACTTATCAACTATGTTCTTATATTTTTCAACCTCTTTCCTTAGTTTATCATTTTCATTGGAAATTAATTCTTTTTCTTTTACCAAAATTTCATTTTCAGATTTAAGTTTCTTAACTTCATTATTAAGATCTTCCTTTTCTTTAATGAAAGTTGAATTTTCATTTTTCAAAAGCTTGTATTTCTTTTTCAAAACCTTGAAATCGCCGACAAGTTCATTAAAAGCATCAAATAATTCATCAAATGCAAACTCATCGCAAGGGTTATCGGAACTTACCTCATCGTTGTCGTCCGCCATAAAACATACATTTGCGACTTCCTTTTGTTCTTCTTCTTCGGAAGAAGATTCTTCGCTATCACTCCAAG
Organism: Calamus simplicifolius; assembly: GCA_900491605.1. Classification (NCBI taxonomy): domain Eukaryota; kingdom Viridiplantae; phylum Streptophyta; class Magnoliopsida; order Arecales; family Arecaceae; genus Calamus; species Calamus simplicifolius. The sequence continues at coordinate 1,835,960 of UESW01003854.1, read as the reverse complement.
TCGCCACATAAGCCTTCTTTTTCTTTTTGTAGGCTTTCTTTAATTTAGGACATTCATTCCTAAAGTGCCCCGGTTTATTACACTCATAGCAAGTCAAGGGGTCTTTCTCTTTTTCTTTGTCCTTGTCCTTGTTCTTATCCTTTTCTCCTTCCCACTTTGCTCCAAATTTCTTCTTGTGGAAGGGTTTCTTTCTCCTCATGAATCTTTTAAACTTTTTAGCTAAGAGAGCAGTCTCTTCATCATCATCATCATCATCGCTGCTGCTCTCTTCTTCTTTTGCAGCTTTGAGGGCAATCACTTTCTTCTTCTTTGTGTCCTCCTCTACGTGCTGCTTCATTGTCAACTCATGGGTCATAAGTGATCCTAGAAGCTCCTCTAAGGGTAGAGTGTTGAGGTCCTTTGCTTCTTGGATTGCTGTCATTTTGGCTTCCCATGATCTTGGTAGTGACCTAAGAATTTTTCGAACAAGTTCTGAGTTAGTATATGTCTTACCAAGACTTTTTAAACCATTTACAATATCTGTAAATCTAGTATACATGCATGCAATGGTTTCAGATTGTTCCATGCTAAACAACTCATATTTATGAACAAGAATATTAATTTTAGATTCTTTTACTTGGTTGGTACCCTCATGGGTAACCTCTAATCTATCCCAAATCTCCTTTGCGGAATTACATGTGGAGATTCTATTAAATTCATTAGCATCTAAAGAGCAATATAAAACATTCATGGCTTTAGCGTTAAGCTGTGCCATTTTCCTATCATTATCATTCCAGTCCCTTTCGGGCTTAGGAACAATAGTGCCATCAATAACATGTGTGGGTGTACTAGGTCCATTAATTATAACACCCCATAGTTCATAGTCAGAAGCTTGAATGAATATCCTCATTCTAGCTTTCCAATATGAATAATTTGAACCATTAAACAGTGGAGGTCTATTCGTAGAATGACCTTCAGCAAATGATCCAACTTGAGCTGCCATTTGGATCTTTAGCTCTTGATCGTGTGATCAAAATCTAATGAGCACTAGCTCTGATACCAATTGTTGGCCCAGATGACAACCCAAGAGGGGGGGGTGAATTGGGTTCTTTAAAAAATTTAAACCTTTTGAAATATTTGTTTGCTTAGTGTGAGTGAAAGTGAATGCAGATGCAAACAAAATACAATCAATAAGATAGAGATAGAGATAGAGATAAAGGAGACACGGCAAACACAAAGATTTTATAGTGGTTCGGTGTATCCAACACCTACGTCCACTCCCAAGATTCACTTGGGTCCACACTATAATCTTCCTTGATTACAGCCGAGTTGTTTTACAAGCTCACAACTCAAACTTGTTGTTTTCCCGGGATCACAACGAACCCAGCCGGTTTTTCGGGCTCACCAGCACAAAAACCCTAACACAAGCTATACCAAGCTTGTACCGAGGTAAGACTACCTCCACTAGTTCAATCCCCCAGATTGAACTAGACACAAACAAAGAAATATTGTTTTTCAAGTACACAGCTCCTCAATGAGCAAATAATCAAATAAATGAACAAGGTTTAGAAAAGCCTGATTTGTAGTTGGTTGGCTTTTGAGCTTTTCTTCTTTTCTTTTCTTCTTCTCTTGCTGGATTGAATCAAGCCTCAGCTCCGATTCTTCACAGTTGAAGCAGTTGAGAAGGATTGAAAAGCAAGAAACTGATCCTCTTTCTTCAATTTGGAAATCCACCAAAACTTTGATTTGAATGCCTTGGATTCCTCTTGAGCTTTTTGGAGTGGAGTGGATTTGAGCTAGAAGGTTTTTCTCTTGAGATTCAGGCTCTCTCTTTTTCGGATTTTTGATTGGGATTTTTCTATTCCGTTTTTCTTTTTTTTCGTTTCTTCTTTCTTTTTTGAATGATAGTCTTCCCTTTTTATAGATTTCTTTCAAGCCATTTTTGGAAGAAAACTATCCGTTGGAGTGTACCTTGCAACAAAATATATCCGTTAGAAATAAAGTAAAATAGAAATATTACCGTTAGAGCTGATCTGGCAATTTGATTTTTCATTCCAGGTGGGTTGGAGTCGACTCTAACTTTTCTGGAGTCGGCTCTAACTCGAAACACTTTAATCCGTTAATTCTGGAGTCGTCTCTGACTTTTCTGGGGTCGACAAGAAACTTTTCTGGAGTCGACTCTAACAGACCCGGAGTCGACTCTAAGTCGGGGCCAGAAAAATCAACGTTCTGTTTCTTCTGTGAGAGTCGGCTCTAACAGTCTCGGAGTCGACTCTAACTTCCGTGCCAGATACTGGAGTCGGCTCTGTGATTCTCGGAGTCGACTCTAATGTCTGCAATCTTACCTAGACATTAGATTCGATCCAGAACAAGATTTAACTCCTGATTTTGATCATTCAATTGACTTATAATCTGAAAAACTTAATCAAAATCATTAGAGCCTTCAATTGTTATACTCAAATAGTTTTGTTAATCATCAAAATCATCAATTGGGTCAACAAGGTAGATAGTTATTAATGCCTTAAAGAAGTGACTTTTAGTTTGCTAGACATATGTAATAATCTTCGTGTATATTTTTATGAGTGCATGCTATTATAATCATGCATGGTAAGTGATACATATGCTAGTTTATTGTGATGGTTAATGTTAGGATGTTAATTAGGTAAAAGTTTACTAATGATTGTATTATGCTTAGTTATGCATAGCTATTAATTATATGTGCATGTTTAGGCTTCATATAATTTATTTTAACAAAAACCGAATTCTTGTCGTTATACTCATAGAATTTGAACTAATATTAAAGATGGTTAAGTACGGATGGTAAAGAAAGATAATATATTTGTTACAAGATTTATATGTCATCCTAGGATACAGCATAGCGAATTTTGCTTGTTACTAGGGACTGGAATGTGACTTGATTTAGTTGTCATCATAGGCTAGTGTATGGTTTAATTTGGTCATCATCATAGGTTGAAGTATGGCTTGATTTATTTAACATTACAAGCCAGAGGTTAGCTCGATTTAGTTGCTACTATGGGCTAGAATGCAGCTAGACTTCTTAGCCTACCATAAGCTAAAACATAGTCTTGACCAGCCTAGTGCTCTTCGAATATAAAAGGTATGAAAGCAATTAAGTAAACTAATATTTGATAACCTAATAAAAAAGGTGTATTATACTATATAATGATGATTATTACGATGATATCATTACTTATTGTTGATCATGCACGACTTAAGTAATTTGATGATATTGCTATTATTGAACATTTTTTAGCAAATATAATTCACTATTATTTTGAGATACAATCATAATAGATTGTTGTCATTCATATTCATACTAATATATTATACGCCTATGATGATAAGTTACACTGCATGCTCAAGCATGGGGGATTCTTATAGGGCTAAGGCTCATTACATTTTTTATTTTTTTAATGGAGAGTCACAAGAAGCTTAGCCTTAGTCACCATGGTCAGGCTAGAGTTAGGAATAAAAAAACTAATGATGCTTAGGTCATCTAATTCCAATGTCTATTGTATTAGATAATTTAAACCTTAAATAATTATAAACAATCATTTTTTAATTTTTGTTTAATTTTAATTTTTGCATAAATTATGAATTGTAAGCTAATAACATTGCATACAACCATTTGATGTTCTCAATCCAGTTAACAACTTGAAGCATGATAGTTATGGTTTTAGAGCTAAGGTCTAAGAACATTAACGAGTATAAGTAGGTAGACCATAGGGGTAATTTGGGTATGAATTTAAATTAAGCATCTTTAAATAACTTGATTAAATGATTTGGAATAATATTGTTAGTGTAGATAGCAACTGTTAAAGGAACTGGTTATAGTCATACTAGGAGTCCCACTTAATTTGCTGATTGTTTCACTAGTTGGAACTAGATAAGTAACAAAATCAAGCATCGATAGTAGCTAGTGGTAGTCACTAGTAAGAGGATCACTCTAGCAACACTCTTAAGCTGGGAGCATCTGTAAAAGGAATTGGGTTTATCCTTCTAACGCAAGTTAATCCTTTAATTGGTACAAGCTACGCTAGGGGCAATGCAATAGCAAGCTGCTTATAGAATTGACATGACAAGGATGATGAAGAGGTTAGCAACAACAACAATTTATGCAGTAACAATAGATGTAATAGCATCAATTCCTGTGTGATTCAAGTATCAATGAAATGAAAGCTGAAACATCTCATCCTAAAGACATTTTGGGACTAATTTCGACCATCCTATCTCATTCTATCTTGGCTATAATATATTATGTTATCAATTTTAAATGGATCTATAGTTTAACATAGTGATATAACTTTTTGAAGTTTAAATATATTTAAAAATTAAATAAAATGCTAAAGCTTAATAAATATATTTTTAAAGAAAAAAAATCCAAAGCAAGTACTAGAACACCTAACTAAATCAGGGATCGAGAGGATGGGATGTGGAACATTTCGTTTTATGAAAAAATCGTAATACTTATGTCCCACAAGATTTAAAATGTTACTTACAAAAGCATTGGTTACTATTATGGTAGCAAGCGAAATTAGTATAACTCAAAGCATCAAAATGTTTATAAAAATACAAGAGCATCATGTCTACCTTGCTAAGTTCAAGAAGTTGGTCTCATTAGCTTTCAAAGGCACCACCCACTTTGTAGAGATTAAACACTAATTGAATGAAATGGAGAAGGTGTTTGAGGCTTTTAAGATGTATAGATGAGAATAAAGTCCTATATGCTTTCTTCATACTACAAGAAGAAGCAAACAGTTAGTGAAAAATAGAAAAGGCAATGATTAGGTCTGATGTTATTTGTACACATTGGAAGAGATCAAGGAAGCCCTTCATGATAAGTACTTTTCCTAAGATATTTACCACTAGAAGTTTAGAGAGTTTGATAAGCTAGAGCAAGGGAGCATGATAGTGGCACAACATAAAGTTAAATTTGAAGAACTGTTAAGCTTTGCAGTAGGTTTGGTGGCAAGATAATGTGATTGATCCCATAAATTTAAAAGTGGACTTTGGACCAAAACTTGACAATAAGTTTCTAATTTTGAATTTCCTACTACATGGAAGTGTTCATAATGTCCTAGTAATAAAGAAAGGTACAATGAAGCTTAATCTGAAAGGGGGAAGGCCATAGAAAAGAGACCTAGATCTGGCGGGCCCTCAAATCCAAATAGTAAAAGCAAAGAAATTAGAGCCAAGAAGCTATTTATTACTGCTGCTAGTAGGCGACTCCAAGGAGAGGTTCAATGATGCAAGTGTAGAGGGCCTCACTATTAGAGAGATTGCTAAGCATTTATTGGCAATTGCTAAACTTGTAGTCATCCATGACATAAAGTAGCCAAATGCTCTATTGGGAAGGGACCATTAGAAAGGTTACTAGCTTCATCTATGCTAGTCATAGCACCTCAGTCTATACCACAGCAAAGAGGAGGATAGCAAAAGCCTAGGACTAAAGGATGAGTGTATGCACTCATGCAACAGGACACCATGGCGTTAAACTCAATGGTGCCCTTAATCTTCTAAATTTATTTTGTAATAAAATGATAGAAAATAAACACATATGCCAATGAAATAAGTAGATGTTAAAAGCTAAAATTGTATGCTTGGTATGTTAAGAGTAGCCTCTCTCTATGGATGTGTTCTATTTGACCTCAATGCAACATATTCATTTGTGTAATGAGTTTGTTAAGAGAAACAAAATGATGGCACCTGTGCTACTAGAGTCGAAGATGTGCATCTTTATTCTAAGTAGAGATGCAATGATTCCAGACTCCATTTGTACGAGTTGTGTCCTGAACATTGAAGGATGATAAATGGTTGAAGATTGACTAGTTCTTTAAATGAGAAATTTTAATGTAATTCTCTTAATAGACTGGTTAGTTTTGTGTCATGCCTTAGTGGATTGTTTAAAAAGAAGGTAAAATTTTAAATTACCGGCCAACTAAAGTTTCGTTTTTGAAGGTAGCCAGATAAGTTCTCGACTAAGGGTAATTTTAGCTTTGCAAGCTGATGGAAGGCTCCTACGAAAAGGATACGAGGAATTTTTATCAATTATAAAAGAAGTACAATAAAAAAAATTAAAGCTAGAGAATATCCCCTGTTGACCCAATTGATGATTTTGATGATTAACAAAACTATTTGAGTATAACTAATGGAGGCTCTAATGATTTTGATTAAGTGTTTCAGATTATAAGTTTGAATGATCAAAATCAGGAGTTACATGTGTTCTGGATCGAATCTAATGTCTAGGTAAGAATTGCAGACATTAGAGTCGACTCCGAGAATCACAGAGCCGACTCCGGAACTGGCACGGAATTAGAGTCGACTCCGAGACTGTTAGAGTCGACTCTCACAGAAGAAGCAGAAAGTCGATTTTTCTGGCCCCGACCTAGAGTCGACTCCGGGTAAGTTAGAGTCGACTCCGAAAAGTTTCTTGTCGACCCCAGAAAAGTCAGAGACGACTCCGAAATAACGTTTTAAATGCCTCGAGCTAGAGCCGACTCCAGAAAAGTTAGAGTCGACTCCAACCCACCTGGAACGAAAAATCAAATTGCCAGATCAGCTCTAACGGTAATATTTCTATTTTACCTTATTTCTAACGGATATATTTTGATACAAGGTACACTCCAACGGATAGTTTTCTTCCAAAAATGGTTTAAAGAAATCTATAAAAAGGGAAGACTATTGTTCAAAAAAAAAGAAAGAGAAAAAAAGAAAAATCGGAAAAGAGAAAGAAATCCCATTTCAAAAATCCGAGAGAGAGCCTGAATCTCAAGAGGAAAACCTTCTAGCTCAAATCCACTCCACTCCAAAAAGCTCAAGAGGAATCCAAGGCATTCAAATCAAGTTTTTGTGGATTTCCCAACTTGGAGAAAGAAGTTCAGTTCTTGCTTTTCAACTCTTCTCAACTGCTTCAACTGTGAAGAATCGGAGCTGAGGCTTGATTCAATCCAGCAAGGAGAAGAGAAAAGAAGAAAAGAAGAAAAGCTCAAAAGCCAACCATCTTCAAATCAGGCTTTTCTAAACTTGTTATTTTATTTGATTATCTGCTCATTAAGGAGCTTTGTATTGAAAAACATATTTCATTTGTTTGTGCTAGTTCAATCTGGGGGATTGAACTAGTGGAGGTAGTCTTACCTCGGTTCAAGCTTGGTTAAGCTTGTGTTAGGGTTTTTGTGCTGGTGAGCCCTTGAAAACCAGCTGGGTTCGTTGTGATCCCGGAAAAACAACAAGTTTGAGTTGTGAGCTTGTAAAACAACTCGGCTGTAATCTAGGGATTATAGTGTGGACCCAAGTGAATCTTGGGAGTGGACGTAGGTTGGATACACCGAACCACTATAAAATCTTTGTGTTTGCCGTGCTTCATTGACTCTATCTCTATCTCTGTTTATTCTGCACTTTTATTTACATTGCATTGCCTTCATTATCTTAAGCAAACTATTTTAAAAGGCTAATTTTTTAAAGAACCCAATTCACCCCCCCCCCTCTTGGGTTGTCATCTGGGCCAACAATTGGTATCAGAGCTAGTGCTCATTAGATTTTGATCACACGATCAAGAGCTAAAGTTCCAAATGGCAACACAAGTTGGATCATTTGCTGAAGGTCATTCTACGAATAGACCTCCACTTTTTAATGGTTCAAACTATTCTATTGGAAAGCTAGAATGAGGATATTCATTCAAGCTTCTGATTATGAGCTTGGGGTGTTATAATTAATGGACCTAGTACACCCACACACGTTATTGATGGCACTATTGTTCCTAAGCCCGAAAGGGACTGGAATGATAATGATAGGAAAATGGCACAGCTTAATGCTAAAGCCATGAATGTTTATATTGCTCCTTAGATGCTAATGAATTTAATAGAATCTCCACATGTAATTCCGCAAAGGAGATTTGGGATAGATTAGAGGTTACCCATGAGGGTACCAATCAAGTAAAAGAATCTAAAATTAATATTCTTGTTCATAAATATGAATTATTTAGCATGGAACAATCTGAAACCATTGCATGCATGTACACTAGATTTACTGATATTGTAAATGGTTTGAAAAGTCTTGGTAAGACATATACTAACTCTGAACTTGTTCGAAAATTCTTAGGTCATTACCAAGATCATGGGAAGCAAAAATGACTGCAATCCAAGAAGCTAAGGACCTCAACACTTTACCCTTAGAGGAGCTTCTAGGATCCTTATGACCCATGAGCTGACTATGAAGCAGCATGTAGAGGAGGAACAAAGAAAAGAAAATGATTGCCCTCAAAGCTGCAAAAGAAGAAGAGAGCAGCAGTGATGATGATGATGATGATGAGACTGCTCTCTTAGCAAAGAAATTTAAAAGATTTATGAGGAAAAGAAACCCTTCCACAAGAAAAATTTGGAGCAAAGTGGGAAGGAGAAAAGGATAAGAAAAGGACAAGGACAAAGAAAAAGAGAAAGACCCCTTGACTTGCTATGAATGTAATAAACCGGGGCACTTTAGATATGAATGTCCTAAATTGAAGAAAGCCTACAAAAAGAAAAGAAGGCTTATGTGGCGACTTGGAGTGACAGCGAGGAATCTTCTTCCGAAGAAGAAGAACAAAAGGAAGTCGCAAACATATGCTTTATGGCGGACGACAACGATGAGGTAAGTTCCGAAACCCTTGCGATGATTTGCTTTGATGAATTTTTGATGCTTTTAATGAACTTGTTGATGATTTTAAAGTTTTGAAAAAGAAATACAAGTTTTGAAAAATGAAAATTTAACTTTCATTAAAGAAAAGAAAAATCTTAATAAAGTTAAGAAACTTAAATCTGAAAATGAAATTTTAAAAAGAAAAAGAATAATTTCAAATGAAAATGATAAACTAAAGAAAGAGGTTGAAAAACATAAAACATAGTTGATAAGTTTACTTAAGCTCAACTAAATTAACATGTTATTAATAGTCAAAAAGCAGTTTTTGACAAAGCTGGATTAGGATATAACACTTTAAGAAAACAAAAATCACTTAAAAATATTTTTGTTGCTGGCCAAAGTAATTTTACATGTTTAAATGTAATCAAAAGGACATAAATCTTATGAATGTAAAAAATAATAAAAACTTAAATATTAAAGGAAAGAAAATATGGGTTCCGAAAGGAACAATATTTGTTGCTACTAACCATGAAGGACCCAAGAAAGCTTGGGTACCTAAACATAAAGTTTGATTTCATTGCAGGAATGTCTTGTGGCCAAAGATCAAAGAGAAAGTGGTATCTTGATAGTGGCTGCTCAAGACATATGACGGGTGACAAAGAAGAATTCATCACCCTTGAAGAAAAGAAAGGAGGAGTTGTTACATTTGGCGACAATGGCAAAGGCCAAATCTTGGGGTTTGGTAAATTCAAATAACTCCCTCCACATTATTGAAAATGTACTTTATGTTGATGGTTTAAAGCATAACTTAATTAGTATAAGCCAATTATGTGATAAAGGTTTTAAAGTATCATTTGAATCTTCTTTATGCACTGTAGCTAATCCCATTGATAATAGCATTGTTTTTATTGGAAATAGAAATGGCAATGTATACTTGATTGATTTAGACAATTGTCTACTAATAATCATTGCTTAGTTGCTAATAATGCTAATATGAATGAGATTGGTTGGTTGTGGCATCGTAGATTAGGTCATGCAAGCACACACCTTATTTCAAAACTAATTAGAATGGATTTAGTAAAAGGTCTACCTAAATTAGATTTTGAAAATAACAAAATATGTGATGCATGTCAATTTGGAAAACAAACTAGAAGTTCTTTCAAATCTAAAAATATTGTTTCAACTTCTAGGCCATTAGAGCTACTTCACATGGACCTTTTTGGACCAACTAGAACCACAAGTCTAGGAGGAAAGAAATATGGTCTTGTGATAGTAGATGATTACTCTAGATTCACTTGGGTAATGTTTTTAGCTCACAAAGATGAGACTTTCTCGATATTCATGAAATTCTTCAAGAAAGTCACAAATGAGAAAAACACTACCATAGTGTCTCTAAGAAGTGATCATGGAACTGAATTTGAAAATCACTTATTTGAAAGTTTTTGCAATGAAAATGGTATTAATCATAATTTTTCTGCACCTAGGACCCCACAACAAAATGGAGTAGTTGAAAGAAAAATAGGACTCTAGAAGACATGGCCCGTACCATGCTATGTGAAAGTAAACTCCCAAATACTTTTGGGCGGAAGCTATTAACACAGCATGTTACATCCTTAAATAGAGCTTAATAAGACCAATTTTAAAGAAAACACCTTATGAATTATGGCATGATAGAAAACCAACATTAAATATTTTCATGCATTTGGTTGTAAATGTTTTATTCATAATAATGGTAAAATAACTTAGGAAATTTGATGCAAAATCTGATGAAGGAATATTCTTAGGATATTCAACAACTAGTAAAGCATATAGAGTATTTAACAAAGAAAACTTAATTGTTGAAGAATCTATTCATGTAGTTTTTGATGAATCTTTAGCATCAAGTTCAAAAGATTGATGATGAGGAAGATACAAACATTTGAAAAAGATCTTGAAAAATTAATATTGATGTATCTTCAGATCATGAACAAGAAGCTAAAGATAATGATTCACCTAAGTGATGATATTAATACTAATCATAATGATATAGATCTTCCTAGAGATTGGAGATATGCTTATAGTCATCCCAAGGAATTGATTATAGGTGATCCATCTCAAGGAATAAGAACTAGATCATCTATGAGAAATATTAGTAATCATCTTGCATTTGTATCTCAAATTGAACCTAAAACTATTGAAGAAGCTGAAAAAGATAATAATTGGATGTTAGCTATGCAAGAAGAATTAAATCAATTTACTAGAAATAATGTATGGACTTAGTAGAAAGACCTAAAGATCATTCTGTTATAGGATCAAAATGGGTATTTAGAAATAAACTAGATGAAAATGGCATAGTAATTAGAAACAAAGCTAGATTAGTTGCAAAAGGATATAATCAAGAAGAAGGTATTGATTTTGATGAAACCTTTGCACCTGTAGCTAGATTAGAAGCCATTAGGCTATTACTTGCATTTGCATGTCACATGAACATTAATTTATTTCAAATGGATGTTAAAAGTGCATTTTTAAATGGATTTATAAATGAAGAAGTATATGTAGAACAACCACCAGGTTTTGAAGATCATGAATTTTCAAATCACGTTTTTTAAATTGCACAAAGCATTATATGGTTTGAAACAAGCACCTAGAGCTTGGTATGATAGATTAAGTAAATTTTTAATTGAAAATGATTTTACAAGAGGAAATGTTGATAAAACATTATTTTTGAAAAGAAAAGATAAAGATTTATTAGTAGTTCAAATATATGTTGATGATATTGTATTTGGTGCTACTAACAATCTTCTATGTCAAGAATTTGCTAAGTTAATGCAGGGAGAATTTGAAATGAGCATGATGGGAGAACTCAATTTCTTCCTTGGACTCCAAATCAAACAAAGCAAAGAGGGAATCTTTATCAACCAAACAAAGTACACAAGAGAAATTCTAAAGAAGTTTGGTATGGAATCAATCAAACCCCTCGGAACACCAATGAGTCCTTCATGCAAGCTGGACAAAGATGAAGAAGGTAAGAAAGTTGATCAAAAATATTATCGAGGTATAATCGGATCCCTACTTTACTTAACTGCAAGTAGACCAGATATAATGTTTGCTGTTTGCTTATGTGCTAGATTTCAATCTGAACCTAAAGAATCACATTTAATTGCTGTTAAAAGAATACTAAGATACTTAAGTGGAACAAAAAATGTAGGTTTATGGTATTCTAGAGACTCAACATTAAATCTGATTGCATATTCTGATTCTGATTATGCTGGATGTAAGTTAGATAGAAAAAGCACAAGTGGTGCATGCCAATTTTTAGGAAGTAACTTAATCTCATGGTTTAGCAAAAAGCAAAATTCGGTTGCATTATCTACTGCTGAAGCAGAATATGTTGCAGCTGGAAGTTGCTGTGCTCAAATCCTATGGATTAAGAGACAACTTGAAGACTATGGTATCACACTTGATAAACACCTATAAGATGTGATAATACAAGTGCAATAAATCTAACTAAAAATCCAATTCAACATTCAAGAACAAAGCACATTGAAATTAGATATCACTTTATAAGAGAACATGTAGCCAATAATGAAATTTGTCTTGATTATGTTAATACTGAAGAACAATTAGCAGATATATTAACAAAACCCTTAAGTGAAGAGAGATTTTGTTATCTTAGAGGAGAATTAGGAGTTTGTGATCCTTTGGAATAGTTTTCTGAAACTCTTAAGGACATCTATCTAGATTTCATCAATTTCTTGAAAAATCTTGATATTTTAAGGAAATCTATCTAGATCTTGATTCATTGTTTCCCCAATTGCTAAGGAACATTTATCTAAATTTGATGATTAATTTGAATAGTTTCAGATCCTTGAAACTTTTTTTTTATCTCTGAAACTGTTAGAGTCGACTCTGACAGTTTGTGGAGTCGACACCTCTGTTTTTGATGTTCTGTCTAAGTTAGAGCCGACTCTGGCTTTTGTGGAGCCGACTCTAATTCGAGCGCTGACAGATTTTCTGGTTCGGAGCCGACACCCAGTTTTCGGGAGTCGACTCTAAGTCGAGCTAGGTCAAAAATAAAAAGGGAGTCGACCCCTCATTCCATCGTCTCCCAAAACCTCTCCAAAAAGCTCCAAAGCCTTTCCAACTTCCCCAATCTACTCAAAACCTTTGATTAATCTTTCCAATCTTCTCAATGGCACCTAAGAGGCGGGATTCGTCGGTGGAGCATCCGTTCCACAAGGCGACGCACTATTCGGAGGCAACCCTCGCCATCCTCTTCGGCCACTCAAGAGACTCCTCCTTCACCCTCTTCACCCAAGTTGATCATTTAGCCGGTAAGACCATTACAACTGGGAGAAAGGTGAATTTTGATTTCTTTGAGTCGGAAGGGTTTCACTATTGGAAGAAATTTGAAAGAAATGGGATGGGAAAAGTCTGTTCATTAGATATCCCCACATATCCAGCCTTAGTAGAGAGTTTTACAATGGTTTAAGTAGAGGAGAAGGTGGATTAATAGTATAGTAAGAGGAACAAGAGTTACAATAACCACTGAGATTCTTGGAAATTTATTGGAAATGCCCACAATCGGATTGGAATATCAACATGATGATAGAAGTGGAGCATTGACAAGGATGTTAGGGAGAGATGTAACTGAGTTTGAGAAAATCTTGCAAATCAATTAAATCTGGAACTCAGATTACTACATAATATTTGTGGAAGAATCTTGTTTCCAAAATTGGTAGATTTGAGTATGTCTCGGAGCGAGACGTTCTTTGATGGATTGCATAATTACTGGAAGGCCAGTCAATTAGCTGGCATGATGATTGGATATATGGCAGAGGCGGCTACAAAGAAAAGATCACACTGCCATATGGTATGATTTTGACATTAATCTTTAGAAGCCAAGGTGTGCTTATTATGGAGAATGAACCTTAAGAAAATTGAGACACACTGATTATTATAGTATCTACTATTCATCGGATGGGCTTCAAGAAGTTGAATGGTGTTGGATGAAAGGAGGAAGAGAGGAAAGAGCAGAAAGAGATAGAGCAGAAGAGACCAGAGTAGAAGACATCCCTGGACCATCCACTGTGGGACCATCAGTCCCTGATCCATCTATTGCGGGACCATCTTCAGCTGGACCTTCAGAGGCCGGACCTAGTACTATTCCCTCACCTCCACATCAGTCTATAGCTGCTTCTGGGAGATTCTCTGATGAACAATTGGTCAGTTGAGAGCTTTGCTTGCTGAGTATGATAGTCAGAGATCTCATGAAATTACTCAATTAAAAGAAGACTTTAATCAGTTGAAAGAAGAACTTAATTCGAGACTGGACATGATCTCCTTTACCTTAAGCAATTCTGTTGAATCCTTTGGTGCTGAACTTCACAAAATCTTTGAAAGGATGGAAGGTATTGCTGATGGGTCGGGATCTTATGTTCATGCAACGGTCAATGAAGAAGGACATTGACCTTGCAGTCTCACAAATTGAAGCTTGCCTTGAAAATTTTAAGAAATCCAAAAAGATGATGTAATGGAAATCATAGGTCATTTGAAGAAAATTGTATTCAAACACATCTGACCTTGATTTTGATTTTGATAGTTTGTATTTAGGAATTTTTTGAATATCTAATGTATTTCATTTTGAATGTACATGAATCAACTAATGTAATGGTTCTTACTTATGAAATGCAATTTCACATTTTCAAATATTGATCTTGAATCCCTATGTCTTATTAACTTTCTTTATCTAATACTCTCCTTATTGCTGATAACAAAAAAGGGGGAGAGAAGGTTGAATATGCAAAGAAAGAAAGATTGATTAATATGAATATGCAAAGAAAGAAAGACTTAAAATTTTAATGAAGATGGTTGAATATGCATAGAGAAAGGGGGAGAAATAATTGTTTATGCAAAATGACTTGAAATTTCAGTTAAAATTTGATGCTTAAATATAGGGGGAGCTATTCAATGCAGGGGGAGCTTAACAAAAAGCTCAATTGTAATTTTCTGCACATTAGATTAAATATTCATAATTGATGGATTATATTGAACTCATGCACAATTTTAAAAGTTTACTTTGAATATTGGCATCAAATCCTTCATTAAAAATGTTTTAAATTTCAAAATGACTATAATCTTTAGTTCGAATGAATTTTTGAATGCATATACTCAAAGTTTTTGTTATCATCAAAAAGGGGGAGATTGTTGACCCAATTGATGATTTTGATGATTAACAAAACTATTTGAGTATAACTAATTGGAGGCTCTAATGATTTTGATTAAGTGTTTCAGATTATAAGTCTATTGAATGATCAAAATCAGGAGTTACATCGTGTTCTGGATCGAATCTAATGTCTAGGTAAGATTGCAGACATTAGAGTCGACTCCGAGAATCACAGAGCCGACTCCGGATCTGGCACGAAGTTAGAGTCGACTCCGAGACTGTTAGAGTCGACTCTCACAGAAGAAGCAGAACGTCGATTTTTCTGGCCCCGACCTAGAGTCGACTCCGGGTAAGTTAGAGTCGACTCCAGAAAAGTTTCTTGTCGACCCCAGAAAAGTCAGAGACGACTCCGGAAATAACGTTTTAAAATGTTTCGAGTTAGAGCCGACTCCAGAAAAGTTAGAGTCGACTCCAACCCACCTGGAACGAAAAAAATTGCCAGATCAGCTCTAACGGTAATATTTCTATTTTACCTTATTTCTAACGGATATATTTTGCTACAAGGTACACTCCAACGGATAGTTTTCTTCCAAAAATGGTTTGAAAGAAATCTATAAAAAGGGAAGACTATTGTTCAAAAAAAAGAAGAAAGAGAACGAAAAAGAAGAAAATCGGAAAAAAAGAGAAAGAAATCCCATTTCAAAAATCCGAAAAAGAGAGAGCCTGAATCTCAAGAGGAAAACCTTCTAGCTCAAATCCACTCCACTCCAAAAAGCTCAAGAGGAATCCAAGGCATTCAAATCAAGTTTTTGTGGATTTCCCAACTTGGAGAAAGAAGTTCAGTTTTTGCTTTTCAACCCTTCTCAACTGCTTCAACTGTGAAGAATCGGAGCTGAGGCTTGATTCAATCCAGCAAGGAGAAGAAGAAAAGAAGAAAAGAAGAAAAGCTCAAAAGCCAACCATCTACAAATCAGGCTTTTCTAAACTTGTTATTTTATTTGATAATCTGCTCATTAAGGAGCTTTGTAATTGAAAAACATATTTCATTTGTTTGTATCTAGTTCAATCTGGGGGATTGAACTAGTGGAGGTAGTCTTACCTCGGTTCAAGCTTGGTTAAGCTTGTGTTTGGGTTTTTGTGCTGGTGAGCCCTTGAAAACCAGCTGGGTTCGTTGTGCCCGGAAAACAACAAGTTTGAGTTGTGAGCTTGTAAAACAACTCGGCTGTAATCAGGTTGATTATAGTGTGGACCCAAGTGAATCTTGGGAGTGGACGTAGGTGTTGGATACACCGAACCACTATAAAATCTTTGTGTTTGCCGTGCTTCATTGACTCTATCTCTATCTGTCTTATTCTGCACTTTGTATTTACATTGCTATTGCCTTCATTCATCTTAAGCAAACTATTTTAAGAAGGCTAATTTTTTAAAAGAACCCAATTCACCCCCCCCCCCTTCTTGGGTTGTCATCTGGGCCAACATCCCCATTGTGAGGAATTTCCTTGATGTCTTTGCAAATGAATTGTGAAGGTTATGTCAAATCAGGAGATTGAATTCTTTATTGATCTAATTTTAGACAATAGCTCTATAGAATAGCTCCTGTTGAGTTGAAAGAGTTGAAGGAATAGTTACAGAAACTATTAGACAAGGGGATCATTAAGCTTAGTATATTACCTTAGAGTGTACCTATGCTATTTGTGAAAAAAGAAAGAAGTTTCTAGCTCTATACTAATTATCGAGAACTAAATAAGATGACACATGGAACAAATACCTTCTACCAAGAATTGATGATCTATTTAATTAACTTCAAGGAGAGTATGTTTTCTCAAAAACTAACCTTCACTTAGGCTATCATTGGTTAAAAGCAATGCCAAGGATGCACAAATGATTATTGTCAAATCAAGGTAGGTGCACTATAAATTTTTAATCATGCCTTTTTTAACTAATGGTCCTGCAACCTTCATGAACTTGATGAATAGGTTATTCAATTCTTACCAAGATTAGTTTATAATAGTGGTCATTGATGACCTACTCATCTTCTCAAAAGTCCTTAAGAATGTAAGGAGCATTTGAAGATGGTGTTGTAGGTCCTCAGAGAAAAGAAGCTTTATATAAAGTTGTAAAAGTGTGAATTCTAGTTGAATTATATAGCTTTTTTTGGACGTGTGATAATTAATGTTTATAATATCTCAGTTGATCCAAAGAAGATTAAGGTTGTAATAGATTGGAGTTAACCCGTAAATGTGTTTGAAGTGCATAGTTTCCTAGGATTGGTGGGGTATTATTGAAGATTTGTAAGAGGCTTTTCTCATATTCTTATGCCCTTGTCCCTACCTAACTCAAAAGTGAATGATGTTTGAGCAGTCAAGTGACTGTGAACAAAGCTTCTAAGTTGAAAGAGCTGATGATGACTACTTCAATATAGGCCATTCCTACAAGGATCGAAGACTTAGCCTCCTTATTGGGCTAAAGCTCATACATTTATTATTATTATTATTATTATTTGTATGGAGTCATAGAAAGCTTAGCCTCAATTACTATGGTACGTTATAGTGAGGAATAGAAAGGCTAATAACACAGATCATTTAATACCGATGGCTATTGTATTTAGTAATTTAAATTTTAAATGATTATAAACATATTATTTATGTTAAAAATTTTATTTATTTTTAATTTATGCTTAAAGTATAAATTGCAAGCTAATGAGCATTGTATAATTTTGAAGGTCTCGCTTAGGAATTATATAACCATGCATGTCATGTGTTCAACTTAGTTAATGGATCGAGGCATGATAACTTAATGGTTTGAGTTTAGTATCTTGCTTGAGCTTGTTGGCTGAATAGGATCTCTTACCTCTTTTCACTCTTTTTTTTAACTCTCTTATTTTCCTCTTTTTATATCATTTTTATTTTTCTGCATATTGTTTTTCTTCTTAAAAAATGGTACATGTAGGAATAGTCCCAATAGAGCTTAAAATGTATGGGGTTGTGCAGCTCCAGAGAGTCGGCTCGTGTAGAAGAGCCACCCTGACCTCGTTCTTCCTCACATCATGCAAGGTCTGACCGCGGAACAAAGGCCATCACCACTCGGTCAATTTCATGCCCTTTTTAGTCGTGCAAACATATACAAACTATTGTTCAGTCCACGATGATCAAGCAAAGCCGATGCGCCATGTCGACGCTTCCACTAGAGCCTGCATCATGCCCACTAGCTACCTCCATTCACAAGCTACAAAGATTCTCTCCAAACTCAACCCATTTGACATGGTCATCACCACTAACCAACTATTACCAAATCATTTGTCCGTTGCTCATAATGCTACCAGCAAGCACAATGGACAAAGCCGTTCCACTATGACATCTTCTAAATGATCGAGAGGGTTCAAAGTTTCCAAACCCTCCACCTAAGTAGCTTTCGTTCTTATTTTTGGCATGCTAAATCTTAAACCATGGCTTGGAACGCAATTTGAGCTCAACTCACTCCGTAATCAAAGATGAGATACGACTAGATGTCCACGTCGAGAGTAAATTTGCTTACAAATAGAGTAAATATACATCGTATAAAATCTTATTTTAGATATGATTAATTTTTTGCCTTTAAATGATACGTTGCATCACAAGGCCTTAACCAAATGCTTCCCAAAGTTTGGTAACACTGGGACTTAACCACTCGAAAGCGCAAAGTTGCTGCATTTCTCGCTCAGATCTCCCACGAAACAACAGGTACATATTATCCATGGAAACAAGTGGATACGATTATTTGATTAATGAGTGGTTAATTAATTTGGGCATCCATTAGGAAGGTGGGCCCTTAGGCTTGGGGGATCTGCTTCAAGGAAGAGGTGAGCCCATAGAACAACTACTACGACTCGACCAACAAGCAATGGCCTTGCTACCCTGGCAAGTCCTACAATGGAAGAGGACCCATCCAGCTCTCATGGTAAGATAAATTGGAACTCATTCATCTAAACTTTGTTAAAATCCAAACCCCTATAAACCAAAGGATGAAGGGTATTTTCAACGCCTTTTGAGTTTTGACAATCCAACTATAGTTGGACCATCGCACACAACTACGGTCCAGTGGGCCGGGCTTTGGGATTTGATGGGCTAAAAAATTCGGAGATTGTGGGGAATAATTCGGTGATCGTGTTCAAGACGGCGTTATGGTTCTGGATGATGGAACGGAAGCCGAAGCCTTCGTGCCATAACGTGATGGTGGGCCAGTACCGTCCCATGGCAACAGACGTTGCGGTGAACCAGACAGCCGGGTTCGGGCTGGTGACGAATATAATAAATGGTGGGCTGGAATGTGGCATCCCGAACGACAGCCGGGTCAATGACCGGATCGGTTTCTATAAAAGACATGCTCGGTTGTTTGACATGGATGTGGGACCTAACTTGGATTTAGAGGTGGGCACTGGTCGTACTGGCACGCATGGCTCAAGCCCATCGTGCCTCTAAAATTATCGTGCCTTGTCTGGCACAGTCCAGTAACAAATGGGCCGTGCCAAGCATGGCACGGTAAAAAAATTTCAAACCCGGCACGGCCCGTGGCCTATTTTGGGCTACGGACCATGCGGGCCTAAGCCGTGTAGGGCCTGGCATGGCCCATGTGGGCCACGGACCATGCCGGGCCTGGCACAGCCCACATGGACCGTGCCAGGCCCGGCACGACACTGTGCCTAGTGCACAGCTGTGCCTAGGCACAGGACAGCCTGGCATGCCGGTATGCCTGGGCCATGTTGGTACGCGTGCCAGCACGGCCCAATAGGCGGCCCAGGCCCGTCATGGGCCATGCCGTGTCGGATCAGTGGAAAAAAATTTTCGAGCCCGGCATGGCATGGTTTACTGGGCCGTGCCGTGCCGTGGGTGGCACGGCCTAGCGCCTACCTCTATTTGGATTGCGCCAATCAAAAGAGCTTTAGTTAGAAAATAGTTTTTTTTTTCCTTGTTTGGTTTTGTTGCTTTTGATTCCTAGAACAATAAGTTTGAATGGCTTTCATGGGCTTGGCCAATAAAAAGAGCCAAAAGTCGATATATTGCATCGATGAAATCTTAGGTTATGTAACGCTTGAACCATGTCATAATAATATTATTCATATAGGTTTGGATTACATGTTTAATTAATTTATTTATTTTCACCAAGGTGAGCCGCATGGATAATTTTTGCTTCATGGTAGAAATATGGACTCCCAAGTTAGTCGTTCCTTAGTTAAGACTTTTCCTAATTTAAAATTTTGAGTCATTTAATTACACCCTTAGAAACTCAAGCTGGGATTCTTATATCTTTATATCTGAACTTAAAAGCGCTAGTCTCTCAATTATAGGTGTCCTTGAATTGCATGTAGACTGAAAGTGCATCAAATATAGGGGTGGTGCAATACAGATTGTCACCTCATGTATTGCTACTCAGAGAGGATCCCACATTTAAGCCCTACTTTACTTGGAAAGATAGAAATCTAATACTAGTTTTTTTAGATGACAATTAGAAGAGTTAACAATCTGACTGCTTTAGTAAAAAAAATATTTCCAATCACATAAGCAAGATTTAATTCTTTAGTTTCTTAAAACAATTTTCTGCTTGTTTAGCAACTTCATGATTGTCTACCAATCCTTCTTTGAATCTACTTCAGAAAAACTGTCTATGAGAAAATTTTACTGTCTTTCTATGAGAGAGAGAGAGAAGAGAGTCTATAGATACCGTGTTCCCCAATCCTCTGGGGATTGGTACGAAGTAATTCACTCAGGCTCACCAATTATTTAGGTAGAGGTAATGTGATCACTATATTTAATTATATTTTGGCAACCTTACGTGACTATGATCCTTAATCATAGGGTGTCCGATCATGTCAATTAGTCATAAATAAATCTAGTCAACTTGAAATTGCAATAAAAAATTGTTGCTGCCAAGTCACGTTCCTTCAACGCCGGGAAATGAAAATTCTCCTCCTCGAAGAAGCTCCTGCAAAGAAGTCCCTGGAGACTGGTCGTGCCAGTGGGGATTTTCCAACGCTCAAGTAAGCGACTCTGGAACAGTCAAGAAAAAGAGCTAATAGGAGATAGCTAGAGAACTTGGGTTCAGATACCTTTCTCGTTGTGAGTGTGGGTTTTTATACCTGCTCAAAGGTCCCCTTTTTCCTTTCCAAAAGATGGCTAATCCTGGTGTATCATTGTCCGATAGTGGGCAGGTGGCCAAGCTGATATGGACAGGTTGTAACCGATACTAGGCATGTCATAGGTGTCTTGCCCTACCGGCTACCTGTCAGGTATGGCACCACAGGTGGCAGGTGGGCCTGGTCGTATCAGGCATGCACTGTTACGGACAGTGGCCATGCGCAGTTATAGACGATTAGTGGGCCACATGGCAGCTGCAGACGGTTGGTGGGCTACGTGGTTGTGTCAAGCAGCTCGAGGATGAAGGGACCCTAGTGCTGAAGCCGAGGGAACATGAGGTCCAAGACCGAGGGGGCTCCAGGTCGAGGCCGAGAGGACACGAGGCTCAGGGCCGAGGGGACTCGAGTCCGAGGCCGGGGGGACTCTAGGTCTGAGGCCGAGGGGACATGAGGTCCCAGGTCAAGGGGACTCTAGGTCTGAGGCCAAGGGGACTCCAGGTCTGAGGCCAAGGGGACATGAGGTCTAAGGCCGAGGGGACTTGAGTCAGAGGCCGAGGGGACACGAGGTCCGGGGCTGAGGGGACTCGAGTCTGAGGCCGAGGGGACTCCAGCTCTGAGGTGGATGGGACATGAGGTCCCAGGCCAAGGGGACTCTAGGTCCAAGGCCGAGGGGACATGAGGTCCGAGGCCAAGGGGACTTGAGTCCAAGGCCAAGAGGACATGAGCCCGAGGGGGCCGCGGAGGCCGAGAGGGTCTCGGAGACCGAGAGGACTTGAGGTCCGAGGTCGAGGGGACTTTAGCCTGAGGTGGCCACGGTGGTCGAGGGGGTCTCAGAGGCCAAGGGGACTTGAGGTCCGAAGCTGAAGGGACTTGAGCCCGAGGGGGCCGCAGAGGCCGAAACCGAGGGCCTTGGAGGCCGAGGGGGCCTCGGAGGCCGAAGCTGAAGGTTCTGTCATTTGCTCTCCGTTAACCCTAGCAAGGCTTGATCAGCCACATTAGATGCCCCCTCACCCCTGAGACGATGCCGATCCACCCTCCAGGGCGAAAGGGGTGTAAGTTCCCCAGTGGCTGATCCTATCGTACTGCCAATTGCTGAAGGGCACGTGTCTTTGGGTGCAGCGATGTCATAGTGCGGGTGACCTGGGCACTGAAGCGTCATCACCTTTGCTAACCGTCAGATTTGTGAAGATCTGCCTCGAAGCAGGAGTGTCCTCTCGGAAGCCCCGAAAAGCAACCGCCATCATTGCCATCGACGCCAGTGATGCCTTGCTATTTGTCGAAGGTGTGGCGCCTCACATGCCGGCACCTGCCAGGGCAACCCCGCCTATAGTGAGAGTTCGCGTGGCCGATTAAGTAAGGTGGAACAATTTGAAACTGAAAAGTTAGGGGAAAAGTCTCGAGTCTCGTCATTATGCCCCAAGATCATCTTCTTCCTCCAGCCCTCACTTTCCTTCATTTTCCTCATGAGAACTCATCCCTGCTGCTTTCCTAATCCAGGTCAGTTCTTCGATCGTTTCCAGCTCCACTTCTAGCTTTCCCATGGCTTCCTCCCCATCATGGACCTCTTCTACCACTCCTGAGGATCAGATTTCCTCCTCGAGGCTTTGCGCCTCTATATCTCCTTCCCCCTTATGGTCCTTCTCCTCCACCCTTTCCGAGGACCATGTTCATCTCTCCCAAAGGTGAGTCGCCGACCGGGCTCCTACCAGAAGTCACCCAGTGGCCATCGGCACCTCCTCGAGAGTGGCAGTGGAATCCCCAACGGGACCGCCTCCATGGTAACGGGCCAGGACTTGGTGAACATTAGGGCTCGTTACCAAATCCCTAGCGATATTGGGCTCTTCCTTCCAACCCCCGATGATAGGGTAGTGTCTTCCTGACCTGGTAGGATTGCCCTCTACGAGGTCTCCCTCAAGATAGGTCTCTGCCTACTCTTTCACCCTTTTTTTCTTAATCTCCTCGATTGATTTTCCCTGACCCCTGCCCAGTTGGTTCGAAACTCCATTCAGACCATCTGTGGCTTCATTGTACTCTACCACTTCCTCGACATCGAACCCAAAATCTTCCTCTTTCGCAGTTTCTATACCCTCCGGCAACAGTCAGGTTGGTGGCTGTTCTAGCCTCGGCCTGGCCGAGCCTTGAGACTTTACCTTCCTTCCTCCATTAAAGGATGGAAATCTCGCTTCTTTTTTTCTGACCTCGAGGAAGTAAAGCCGAGGTAGGGGGATCCAGACCTGAGTCCAAATAAAGACTCATCAGTGATCCCAGGGGATAGGGAGGTACTTGGGCAGCTCCTGACGGCCGAGACCCCCCAGTGCAACCAACTCCTGTCGAAGGACAACCTCCGACTTACGGGCATTGCCTCCCGAACCGGTGAGCAGCTGCAGACCCGACCCTTAGCCTATTTTTGTTTTGTTTTTGTTATTTTTTTTTTTTTTTTGCTAACTCTGACTGGTGGCTTGCAGTGGTGAAGATCCCTATTCACACCATCAGAAAGGCTGCGGCCAAGAGAAAGAGGGCCCTTGAGAGCGCCGGGGGGCCAAGTGGGAGGCAACGGACCTAGGCTCCAGGCTAGCCCTTAGCACAGTCATTTCCACACTTGGAGCACGAAGGACCAGCACCTGGCCTGGCCATTGATCTGACGACCGACACCCTGCAAGAAGGAGTAAGAGCCAGGGGGGCCACAGCAATGGTGGAGCCCACCGCCCCGGTTGCCGAATCGGTGCAGACAGAGGTGGAGCCGAGCCTGGGCGAAGGGCCCTCGGCTGTGGCGGGGCTATCGGTTGAGGAAGTGCCAGCGGCTCCCAGTCCCACACCCGTAGCGCACGAGCCGGCAGAGGCCTTCGAGGGAGGCGGAGTCGGGCAATCCCATCGAGGCCCTTCATAATGAACCATGGCCGCTGAGCTTAGTGGCTTGTGGCACAGCTCATTTTGCCCAAGTTCTAGGAGGAACTTAGCCTACTGGGGGCCTCGGCCTTCTTTAGGGAAGCCTTCGTGGTGCTCGTCCAGGTAGGTATCCTACGATAGTTTTTTTCTTTTTTATCCAATTAGCTTTTGTGCTAACGTACTTTTTGATGCAGTCGGTGAACTCCTTGGTGGCCATAAGGGAGGTCATTAACCAGGGATAGATCATCCTCCATGAAGCTCAGCAGGAGACTGCCGAGGCCCAAGCCTGGGTCGAGAGGACGGAAGAGGCCATGGAGGTAGCCGAACGCCGGGCGGCAGCCGAGACTGGGCGCGGTTGGGCGGCCTTGGACCAATTGGGGGAGGCCATGGGGACCGTGACTACCCGAGACTTCCATATCAACACACTCACCACTGAAATAAAGGCGGCCGAGGAAGGGCGAATAAGGTTGAAGAGGCAGCCACGAGGTTGGATTCTCGTGCCGCGAAGGAGGAGGCCAAGGTCCACAAGGCAAAAGCCGCTGCAACTACTGCTGAGGAGAGGGCGACTATTGCCATGGAGAGGGCTGTCGAGGCCAAGAAGAGGGCTGCAAAAGCCGTGGATAACTTCTACAAGTCCACCAGCTTTGTAGACCAGCTAGCCGAAACCTCCGTGAATGTCTAACTCCAGGGGTTCAAAGACTGTCGGAAGAAGGTGGCTAGGGTCTTGGATCTCCCCAGCGCCATGGAGATAGAGCCAGACGAGATGGCTGAGGAGGCACCATCCGAAGGCGAGCCCACAACAGCAACCCCTGACCTCTTGTATATATATTTTTTCTTCTATGTACTAAGTCCGACTTGGTCGGCATTTTATAAGCACTTAGAAAAGTAATGATAATTCTTTTTGAAATCTTCTTTTCACCCTCCTATCGTGGTAGCCTCCCTTTCAGCTTGCCGTCGTAGGACTCTTGGGGGCTGCATCGGCGCTAAGGGGTAGCACCCGCCTGCTCACTACGAGCGAATCCATGACTTAGCTGCTATGTAGGAATGAACCCTAGTGAGGGCAGTGAAGTTGAACTTGGAGCTCCCTTTGGTGAGCTCGAGGTCGATGCATGGGTACGAGCTTCGTGGTGAGCCTACTGCGTCGAGCTAGGTCCGATGCCGATCCGGCCTTGGGCCCTTGAGCGCCGATGGTACATCAGGCTCAAAGTGCCGAGAGGGCTTCGGGTTTTTGAGTGCCGATGGTACATCGGGCTTGAAGTGCCGAGCTTGCCTCAGGCTTTTGAGTGCTGATGGTACATCGGGCTTGAAGTGCCGAGCTGGCCTCGGGCATTTGAGTGCCGATGGTACGTCAGCATTGAAGTGTCGAGCTGGCTTGAGCTTTTGAGTGCCGATAGTACATTGGGCTTGAAGTGTCGAGCTGGCCTCGGGCTTTTTGGTGCCAATGGTACATCGTGCTTGAAGTGCCAAACTGGCCTCAAGCCTTTTGGTACCAATGGTACATTGGCTTGAAGTGCTGAGCTAGCCTCGGGCTTTTGAGTGTTGATGGTACATCGGGCTTGAAGTGTCGAGCTGGCCTCGAGCTTTTGAGTACCGATGGTATCGGGCTTGAAGTGTCGAGCTGGTCTCGGACTTTTGAGTGCCGATGGTACATCGGGCTTGAAGTGTCGAGCTGGCCTTGGGCTTTTTGATGCCGATGGTACATCGGGTGCCGAGCTAGCCTCAGGCTTTTTGGTGCTGATGGTACATCGGACTTGAAGTGCCGAGCTAGCCTCTGGCTTTTTGGGGCCAATGGTACATCGGGCTTGAAGTGCTGAGCTAGCCTCAGGCTTTTTGGTGCCTATAATACATCGGGCTTGAAGTACCGAGCTGGCCTTGGGCTTTTTGGTGCCGATGGTATATCGAGCTTGAAGTGCCAAGCTAGCCTCGAGCTTTTTGGTGCCAATGTTACATCGGGCTTTAAATGTCAAGCTAGCCTTAGGCTTTTTGGTGCCGATGGTACATCGGGCTTGAAGTGCCGAGCTGGCCTTGGGCTTTTGAGTGCCGGTGGTACATCGGGCTTGAAGTGGCGAGCTAGCCTCGGGCTTTTTGGTGCCGATGGTACATCAAGCTTGAAGTGCGGAGCTAGCCTCGGGCTTTTTGATGCTGATGGTACATCGGACTTGAAGTATCGAGCTGCCTCGGGCTTTTAAGTGCTGATGGTACATCGGGCTTGAAGTACCGAGCTGGCCTCGAGCTTTTTGGTGTCGATGGTACATCGGGCTTGAAGTACTGAGCTAGACTCAGGCTTTTTGGTACCGATGGTACATCGATCTTGAAGTGCCAAGCTGGCCTCGGGCTTTTTGGTGCCGATGGTACATCAGGCTTGAAGTGCTGAGCTGGCCTCGGGCTTTTTGGTGTCAATGGTACATCGAGCTTGAAGTGCCAAGCTAGCCTCGGGCTTTTTGGTGCCGATGGTACATCGGGCTTGAAGTGCTAAGCTGGCCTCGAGCTTTTTGGTGCTGGTCGTACATCGGGCTTGAAGTACCGAGCTGGCCTCGGGCTTTTGCTGAAAAGATGAGTTACTCGAACATGCCTTTATTAATATGAAATATGGGATAGGTGAGTCCAAAAGAATGAGTAATTCGTCTAATGTGTAGAAGGGATACATTACTAGTAGTATCATCAGAGGTTGTTAGAGTTCCAAGTCCGAGGGAATGAATTTCCATCTAGTCCTTCGATTCGGTACGCTCCATGATGGAGAGCTTCGGTGACTCAATAGGGTCCTTCCCAATTCTGCGATAGCTTGCCTCCTTCCGTCGGCTTCGAGACTTCGGCCCATCTGAGGACTAGGTCTCCTGGCAAGAATGTTTTGGGATGGACATGAGCATTATAATACCTAGCGGTTCCCTGCCGGTAGGCGGCCATCCAGAGTCATGCTCGGGCATGTACCTCCTCCACAAGGTCGAGGTTAGCTTGCAGCTAGTTCGAGTTGTCCTCCTCATCGTAAGACTCCGCCCGAGGACTTGGGATGCCAATCTCCACAGGGATGACAACCTCGGACCCGAAGATAAGGCTGAAGGGGATCTCCCCCGTAGGAGCCCACAGCATTGTGTGGTAGGCCCACACACGTTGGGAAGCTCCTCTGCCCATCTCCCTTTGAAGTCGTCCAGGCGCGCCCTAAGTCCTTGGAGGATGATGTGGTTTGTTACCTCAGCCGTGCCATTGGTCTGAGGGTGACCGATAGAGGTAAACTGCTAATGAATGCCTAGCTCAGTGCAGAGTCCTCTAAAGGGTGCGTTGTCGAATTGCCATCCATTGTCGGTGATGAGGGTACGCGGTAGTCCAAACTGGCAGATTATAGACTTCCAGAAAAAAGATCTCACTTTGCCCTCGATCATCTTAGCCAGTGCCTCGGCCTCGATCCATTTGGTAAAATGGTTGATGGCCACCAGTAGAAACTTGCGCTGGCCAGAGGTCGAGGAAAATGGTCCTAGGATGTCCATCCCCCACTGAGCAAAAGGCTAGAGGGCCGCTAGAGGACTAGCTTGGTGGCATCCTCCTTCATCGTCAGCCATTAGTACCCTTGGCGTAGGGCCTTGTATGCCAGTGCTCTTCCCCCAGATGACTTCCACAAATGCCCTCATGGATCTCCCGTAGGATGTAATCTGCTTCCATGAGGCCGACGCACTTAAAGACCGGGTATGAGAAGGACCTTCAGTAGAGCTACCCATCCATCATCAAAAACTTAGGAACTCGTTGCCTGAGCAGTCTGGCCTCAACCGGATCTTCAGGGAGGGCACCATCGGTAAGGTACCGGATGTAAGTGTCCATCCAAGAAGGTTCCTGTGCGACCGGTAGGGCCTCTTCTGTGGCTTCGATGCTTGGGACCTCTAGATGCTCCATATACATTCTCCCTAAGGTCCCATTGGCCGAGGTGGCCAAACGGGACAGCGCATCAGCTCTGGCATTCTCTCCTCTGGGAATGTAACTGACATGGAAGTAAGCAAAATGGGAGGCCTGGGATTGGGCCTTACTTAGGTAACAGGACATGGTTGGATCTCGGGCCTCGTACTCCCCAGCCACTTGCCCAGAGACAAGCTGAGAGTCAGTGAAAGCCCTAAGATGTTGTGCCCCGAGCTCCTTGGCCAACTTCATCCCTGCCAGCAGGGCTTCATACTCTGTTTAATTGTTGGTAGCGAGGAAAAGGAAATAGAGAGCATACTCCACTGCTCCCCTGCGAGTTTGATGCGTCGCCTACATGAAGGATCCAGTCTTCTCCTGCCTCTGCTGCCATGGGGGACTCCAAGCGGGGTTCCTCCAGGCGCTCTTTGACCCAAGTGCACTCGATCAGAAAATCGGCTAACACTTAGGACTTCATTGCAGACCTCAGATGGATGGATAAGTCAAACTCCCCAAGCTTGATGGCCCACTTCACAAGTCAGCCAGAGGTGTCAGGGCGGGATAAGATCGTCTGAAGGGGCTGGCCCATGAGCACCATAATAGGATGGGTTTGGAAGTAGGGCCTGAAGCACTGAGCAGAGATGACCAAGGCAAAGATGACCTTCTTGGTCCTGGAATACATGGTCTCCGCATCATGAAGCACCTTGCTGGTATAGTAAACCGGCCTTTGTATCCCATTGGCATCCATGCATACAAGCACGGAGCTGACGGCTTCGGGGAGGTTGCAAGGTAGAGAAAGAGCTCCTTCCCACTCCTCAGCTTTGATAGCAGCGGTGGAGTGGATAGAAATTCCTTCAACTCTCCAAAGGCTTTTTGACACTCTTTCATCCACTCAAAGCCGTTGACCTTGTGCATCACCTTGAAGAAAGATAGACACCTCTCTGCTGATTTGGAGAAGAATCGGCTCAGGGCTGCCACCCTTCCAGTCAAGCGCTGCACCACCTTCTTGCTAGCCGAGGGCCTCATGTTAAGGATAGCTTGAATTTTATCGGGGTTCACCTTGATCCCCTGCTTCATCACCATGAAGCCCAAGAACTTGCCTGCTGTCACTCCGAAAGCACACTTGTGGGGATTTAGCCTCATCTGGTACCGATGGAGATTGCTAAAGGTCTCCGCAAGGTCAGCGACATGGTCAGTGGTATGGATACTCTTGGTTAGCATGTCATCCACGTATACCTCTATGTTGCATCCGATCTGGTCCTCGAAGACCTTATTCATCAGCCTTTGATAGGTGGCCCCTGCGTTCTTTAACCCAAACGACATTACCTTGTAGCAGTATATGCCTTTCTTGGTCACAAATGAGGTAGCCTCCTCATCCGCTGAGTCCATCTTGATTTGATTATATTCAGAGAAGGCATCCATGAAGCTGAGGGTCTCATGGTCGGATATGGCATTCACCAACTGATCAATCTGAGGCAGCGGGAAGCTGTCCTTGGGGCATGCCTTGTTGAGATCAGTGAAGTCCATGTACATCTTTCAGCTCTCGCTAGCCTTGCGGACCATCACAACGTTGGCTAGCCAGTCGGGATAGTGAACCTCTTGGATGTGGCTAGCAGCCACCAGCTTGCGAACCTCCTCGTCAATGGCCTTCTGTCGGTCGGAGGTGAAGCTCCTCTTCTTCTACTGAAAGGGTCGACATTCTGGTTTAATGTTAAGCCGATGGGTGATTACCTTCTCAGGTATACCTGGAATGTCAGACGCCGACCATGCAAAGATATCGGAGTAGGCACATAGGAAGGCCAGAAGTTGCTCGTGTGCCTTCTTCGAAAGTAGCACCCCAATCTGGACCGTCCTTATCGGGTCCTCCCCCAGTGGGAAGGTCAATAGGCGTTCGGCTGGCTCCCCCCCTCTCTAACTCTTAGGAGCAGAGTGATTCTAGTGCCGGTGCAGACACCACCCCCTGCATGCTGGGGGCCATATGGTAGCAAAGTGGCAGCGGGTTCTGCTCCCTCTGCATCTCTCCGACTCCTTCACTGGTGAAAAATCTCACGAGCAATCTTTTGATGGAGATGACTGCATCCAGAAGGTTCAGACTGGGTCTCCCAAGGATGGCGTTATAGGCCAGGGGAACCGGACAACCAGAAATTCATGAAAACCATGCTCTGACACGGTGGTGTCCTGACTATGATAGGGAGGGTGATCTAACCTTCGATCCTTACAGAATCTCCAGTAAAACCCATTAAGGGCATGGTAACTGGCCGAAGTGAGCCATGAGATAGGTTCATCCAAACAAATGCATCATGACTCAAAATATCAACTGAGCTTCCACTATCAACTAAAATTCTTTTTACAGGTGTTTTGCTATCATCATAGACACGATGACGCTGTCATCATTCTTGTTAACTACCCCTCTAGATCCCCTTGGAAAAAAAGAATTACAAAATCTAGCCCCTCATCCCTCCGCGGCCTCTTGGAGGTGCCGCCTGCCCCCAAGGAGATCATGGCCACCGTCTTCTCGGTTGGGACATTGTCGATGATGACCTTAGGAGGCAAAGGTACTGACGGGCTGGCTGCACTCTAGTTACCTCTCTGAATGAACTTCCCTAGGTGGCCATGCTGGATAAGGTCCTCAATCACCTTTTTCAATTGGCAACAATCTTCAGTTTCATGGTCGTGGTCTCGGTGGAAGCGGCAATACAAGTTTTTGTTGCGGGGAATCTTGGGGTTCAATGGAGGAGGATGTTGGAGATACGGCTCACCCTCGATCTCCATTAGGATATGAGATATTGGGGTGAGCAGGGAAGTGAATGGACCCTTCCTAGGAGAAAGCACTCGCGGATAGTTGTCTGGTTGGCGGGGAGGCTCGGGCCTCCTCGGCCAAGCCTCAGCTGGCTCAGGATGGCTTGCTTCTAAGCAAAACTCTCGTCCACCTCGCACAAGGAAGAGTCGGCCTCATCGGTGTGGATGTACTTCTGTGCCCAGCTTAGCAGTTCGGCGTAGGAGCTGAACGACTTCTTATCGAGGAAGTAGGAAAAATAAGAGGGAAGAGCCCCCCTTCAAGGCCAAAGTAGCCACAGAGTCCTCGAGGTTGTAGACCTCGAGGGCTTCTTTGAATCAAGCGACGAAGTCCCGCAGGGAATCACCGCTCTTCTGTTGGATGGAAAATAGACTGTCCGCCACTTGGGGGATCTTCGGCAGGCATCAAAGTGAGCCAGGAAGGCCCTCTCTAGCTGTCAGAAGGAGTTGATACTCGCGGCAGCAAGCGGGAGTACCAAGCTTGGGCAGCCTTCCTCAGGGTGGCAAGGAAGGCAATGCAAAGCAAGAAGTGAGTCGCTCCCTGGACCTGCATGAGGACCTTATAGCTTTCTGGATGGTCCAGGGGATCGGTGGTCCCGTCGTACGGGTTCAGCTGAGGGAGACAAATTGGATTAAAATTGCTCCTCCATTATACGACAGGACAGTGGTGGACGACTGTCGTAATCCATCTCGGTGGGTTGGTGATCCTGGCTAAGCTCCTCCAGCCGCTAATTGTATTCATCCAGCCGACGGTTGGCCCGATGAGGTATCCGGCCACTCCCTTGAAGACTCATAGGATAGAGAGGGATGGCAACGATGCAGATGGTGCGCTCTGCCTCCCTTCCATGTCGTTGCTTAGGGAAAGCGCTAGCATGGCAAGAAGGGGACTGGGACCGCTTAGAGGCCTTTCGGTGATGATGTCGGGTGAAGCACGACGGTGGCAGACCTTCCAAAGGGAAGGTTTCTTTTGAAAAGAATGCTGGCTGGGTTGCACCACCCTCGGACTGATGAGGTTGCTCCGGCTGCCACTGCGCAGCAGCCGGTTGCTGCTGTGAAACCTGGACCACTACCACCAGCGATTAGACTTGCATAGTGAGGGTGGCGATCCGATCATCCTGCTGCTACGATGGTGGCGATGTGGAGCAGGACACTGAACTGGGGAACAAGGGGGGCCTCAGGTGGGTCAACCTCCTAGCGATGCCCCCTAGCATGGCTGGTGGAAACCTCCTGAGCGTCACCATCATCTTCTTGAATAGTCAGGGAAGGAGAATCTGTAGCTGCTAGTTCGAGTTTCTTCTCTATCTTTGTCCCTATCTGGCGTGCCAATCTTTGCCGCCAAATCACGTTCCTCCAATGCCGAAAATGGAGATCCTCCTCCTCGAAGAAGCTCCTGCAAAGAAGTCCCCAAAGACGGTCGTGGTGGGGACCCTCTACGCTCAAGTAAATGACTTGGAAAAGTCAAGAAAAAGAGCTAATAGAAGATAGCTGAGAACTTGAGTTTATATCCTTCCTCGTTGTGAGTGTGGGCTTTTATACCTGCTTGAAGGTCCCCTTTTTCCTTTCCAAAGATGGCTAATCCCGATGTATCATTGTCGATAGTAGGCAGGTGGCCAAGCTGACATGAACAGGTCATAACCAACACTGAGCATGTCAGAGGTGTCTTACCCTGTCGGCCGCCTGCCAGGCATGGCCACAGGTGGCAGGTGGGCATGGTTGTGTCAGGCATTCACCAAGTAGCCATGTACAGTTGCAGACGGTTAGTGGGCCACGTGGCAGCTGCAGGCGATTGGTGGGCCACATGGTTGTGTCAAGCGGCTCGAGGATGAAGGGACCCCAGGGCTGAAGCCGAGGAAACGTGAGGTCCGAGACCAGGGGGCTCTAGGTCCGAGGCTAAGAGGACACAAGGCTTGGGGCCGAGGGACTCGAGTCCGAGGCCGAGGGGACTCCAGGTCCAGGCTAAGGGGACATGAGGTCCCAGGCCGAGGGGACTCCAAGTCAAGGCTGAGGGGACATGAGGTCCGAGGCCGAGGGGACTTGAGTCCGAGGCTGAGGGGACACGAGGTCCGGGCCAAGGGGACTCGAGTCCGAGGCTGAGGGGACTCCAGGTCCAGGCCAAGGGACATGAGGTCCCAAGCCGAGGGTACTCCAGGTCCAAGGCCGAGGGGACATGAGGTCCGAGGCCGAGGGGACTTGAGTTCGAGGCCAAGGGGACATGAGCCGAGGGGCTGCGGAGGCCGAGGGGGTCTCAGAGGCCGAGGGGACTTGAGGTCCGAGGCTGAGGGGACTTGAGCCCGAGGGGGCCATAGAGGCTAAGGGGGTCTTGGAGACCAAGGGGACTTGAGGTCTGAGGCCAAGGGGACTTGAGCCCGAGGGGGCCGCGGAGGCTGTGGGGGCCTCAGGGCCGAGGAGGCCTCAAAGGCCGAAGCCGAGGGACTTGAGCCCGAGGGGGCCGCGGAGGCCGAGGGGGCCTCGAAGGCCAAAGCTGAGGGTTCCATCAGTTGCTCTCCGTTAACCCTAACAAGGCTTGATCAGCCACATCACAAATAGATCAATTTGAATCTGAACCATTTATAAATCATGTTAAAAATTTAAATCCGAACCCGAACTATGTATTACGGGGATTATATAATATGATCTATGTAACACATTTAACTATCAAATTATGTTTAGATTGGCATAAATGCATAACCCATATGACCTATATACAACTCATGTACTTGTGTTACGTAGTTAATTAATGCTTGCATATATATGCATTATTTATTACATTTTAAGTTATGAATTGTGATGATAAATTACTCATTATAATTTTAATTATCCCCAATCTATTTCATCCAATCATTGGATCCTTATAATGATAAAATAATAATTAATTAAAATGTGACACTAAGTTGTATAAATAAGCCTCACAAGTCGTACTCAAGTTGGTAGGTTAGGTCACTGAATTGGCCCATTAAATAATTGGGTAAAAGCTAGGTTAATTTTAGGATAAATTGTGGGTTGATTTTGAGTTAGTGAGCTAACCCAAAAGCTAATATATCTATTAATCATGTCTAATGGGTCAACTCGATTTTGATTCAAACTCGTTTATACTTAACCTAAACCTGCTAATTTTATGTTCATGGGTTATGCCTAAAATTGCCACCTCTATTAAATCACCTCAACTAAAATCACTGACTAACTCTATAATCTCCTACTCATCCATAAGATTAGGTATCCATGATCACCCTCATATTTTCAAGCCAACCCATTGTGGTGCTCACGACTAACCCCTCAAAGCTATTCTAGTCCATCCTGATACCTTGGGCCAACTGGCCAAATGGGCGATCAAGTTGGGAGAGTTCGACCTCTCATTCCGAGCAAGGCTAGCTCTAAAATCCCAAGTCTTGGCCAACTTCTTAGTCAAGTGCACTTGGATCGAGAAATAAGTAGAAGAACCTCCACTGGTGCAACCTAATGTTGAGCTTAAAGGTATGGGGGAGTACTAGACCCTCCACGTAGACAGTGTCTCAAACTCCCAAGGAAGCGGTGCCAATCTCATCCTTGTAGGTCCAAAGGGCGAGAAGGTGGAATAAGCCTTCGGCTCCTCTTCAAAACTACAAACAACTAGGCCAAGTATGAAGTCGTGCTAGCCAGAGTGAGGCTCGCCTAGGAGCTCGGGGTGAAGTATCTCAGAACCTTCATCGACTCCCAACTTATCTCCGGACAAATCAATGAAGAGTACAAGGTTCGAGATCCCATCATGTCCTGATACCTAGAAAAGGTTCGACTCCTGATCTCCTCACTGATGCATTTTAGCATCGGTTACATCTTCCAAAACGAGAATGCCAAGGCCAACACCATTTCTCATCTGGCCACCTCGGCGGACAACGTCCTTGGAAGCACCTACATCGAACACTTGGAAAGACCCAGCATTGAAGACAAAGAATAAGTCCTTCCAATCGTACAGGAGTCGACATGAATGGATGCCTACGTTGGCTACCTCATGGATGGAACCCTTCCCGCTAATCGCAAGAAAGCCCGACTGCTCAAATGGAGAGCCTCCAAGTTTATCTTGCAAAATGGATGACTATATAAAAGGTCTTTCTCCTACCCCCTTCTTAAATGTGTCAGTCCGGCGTAGGAGACACCCACAAGGCAGTTCAAGACCCCGATAGTTTTGTTTCCATTCGAGTCGTCCCTTGGGTTGGCATACGAAACCCCCAAGGTGGTTCTAAAGGAGCTCGGCAATACGCGACTAACGAGTTACCACTCGGTCCGGCATAGGAGACACTCCCGAGATGGTTCAAGACCTCATAGTTTTGTTCCCATTCGAGTTGCCCCTTGGGTTGGCACACGAAACCTCCAAGGCAGTTCTAAGGAGCTCGGCGGATACACGACTAGTGGGTTACCACTCGGTCCAGCATGGAGATGCCCCTGAGGTGGTTCAAGACCTCAATAGTTCCGTTCCCATTCAAGTCACCACTTGGGCTGGCCCACAAAACCCTCAAGGCAGTTTTAAAGGAGCTCGGCGGATACGTGACTAACAAGTTACCACTCGGTCTGGTGTAGAAGATGCTTCTGAGGCTGTTCAAGACCTTGACGGTTCCGTTCTCATTCGAGTCACCCCTTGGGCTGGCACACGGAATCTCCAAGGAGGTTCTAAAGGAGATCGACAGATATGTGACTAGTGTTACCACTCGGTTCGGCATGGAGATGCCCCCAAGGTAGTTCAAGACCTCGATAGTTTTGTTTCCATTCGAGTCGTCCCTCAGGTCGGCACATGCAATCCCCAAGGCAGTTCTGGAGGACTCCCAAGCTGCCTAAGCATTCTTTGGCCGACACTGGCATTCTATAGTCACTCCAAAAGTGTCTAATGGGCTAAGGACTCAGCCAACGCCTCGAGTTTGTATGTTCCTCGATCGGATCATTGCGAAGACTATGGCCACTTGCTGCCGAGCCTAAAGGTCGGGACCGGTACACCATTACAAGGAAACAAAGCTACTACAAAAAGCTAAGTAAAACATGTGGGCAAAATACTTTCCTTTTCATTGATATTCAAAGGAATTACAAAATCGAACCCCAAGGTCGATTACAAGCAAAGATAAGGAAAAGAAATAACAGGAGAAGGCCTAGAGATCTAGAGCTTGGCGGGCCTCGGCTCGCCACCGATGTCATCCTCGTTCGACTTCTCATCGTCTAGGTTTCCAGCTGGATGGCACCGAGGTCATCGATCTCAAAGACCTAGGCAACCTTCTCCTTACAATGCTCGAAGCCTTGGACGTATGCGTCAAGACTGGCCTCTGTCACCTCTTTCTTGAATGCCAAAAAGCTCTTGACTGCTCGACGGCATTCCTGAGCCCGAGTATTGGCATCCTGGGCTCAGTTCTCGACATACTCGGCTTGGGCCTCAGCGCTCTAGGCTCGGGCCTCACATCGGCCCTCTTCTCCTCGGCCTCCGAGGCATCGGACTCTGCTAGGGCGGCCCTCTCCTCGGTGGAGTAAGCATTGACCTCCGTCGTCTCGGCCCAGTCCTCGGCATCCCTGAGCCTTTGGGTCAGCTCATCGACCTTGCCTTCGACCAACTCTATCCTCACCATGGCCTTTGCCAACTTCGCCTCAGTTGCCAAGTTAGGGTTGAGTTTGGCCGCCACCTTCGCCTAGGCCGCCCTGAACCGGGTCTCCCAGTCATTGTAGGTGGCGTCGGCTGTGAGCAACTTGCTGACCATCTTAGTTTCCTAGGCTTAGGCTTGGCCAGCGTCCCGGCTAACTCATTGCATTGACCTCGGTACTTGGCCAACTGCGCCTGTGAGCGCTCGACGGCATCACTAGTCCAGACCAGGGCATTTCGAAGGGTAAGAACTTCATTGGCCATCTGCAAAAGTCAAAGATTTAGTCAAAGCTTGGGCAAAAAGAAGAGCAACATGAAGGAAAATTATCTGAAGCAATGATACGTAAGTTGCATCGAGGATCCTAGCAACGGGTTCGCATCGGAGCTGATCGTGGAATCTCGACAGATGAATCCTCTCCAGTAGGCATTCTGCCAGTCGCCCTCTTTCCATGGCTGAGAACCTCAGCGGCCGCCACGGTTCCTCAGCCCTAGACCCCCAATGGAGCGATGGGTGTGGGGTTGTCGGCCTTGCCTCGTTGTCGTCCGCCAGCCCCTCTCCATCCCTGACCCTCAGAGCTGTCACCTTTGCATCCGGCTCGGGTGAGACTGGGTGTCCACCCTTAGCCCCCGAGTTAGCCACCTTTGCCACCCCGAGAGGGATAGGAGGGTCACCCTCGGCCTCTAGGTCAATGACCTTTGCTGGCTCAGCAAGTGCCAGGGGCCTATCCGTGGCCTCTTTCGCTTGGGCCGGCTAGCCCCTTCCCATCGGTCTCGCCTTAGCCATGGCAGGGACATCTCCCCTCATCGTCGCTTCAGCCGGGAGGCTCTCCCTCAGCTCCTCCATGGGAGCCACGGGGGCCTGGGTCGGCTCACCCTGGGCCTTCTATCGAGGCTTTTTGGCCGACCTCACCATCTCGCCGGCCTCTTTCCTCCTCTTCCAGATTGCTGCCTTTAGTCACTCGGTGGACAACTTCATTGCTGTACAAGAAACCAA
This sequence comes from Calamus simplicifolius, assembly GCA_900491605.1. Lineage (NCBI taxonomy): Eukaryota > Viridiplantae > Streptophyta > Magnoliopsida > Arecales > Arecaceae > Calamus > Calamus simplicifolius. The sequence continues at coordinate 1,798,948 of UESW01003854.1, read as the reverse complement.
CTATTAAAAAAAAATAGATAAATAAAGGGAATGAGGAGAGCGAGATCTTGCGCTCACCAATCGTCATGGCCAATTTGGCCTCATAAAGGTTAGCCTCAGCCAACGATTCCTTGTAGGAATGGACCTCGAAGGATGTCAGGCAGTCGAATAGCTCTCGGTCCCTCTCATCCACGACGAAGTCTTTATTAAGGCCAATGTTAGGATTCCTCCTACTCATCCTCGCCCCATCCACATGGGCGAATAGGAAACGGGATTTTCATCTCATGACTTTGAAGGAAAGGTTGAGTGATAGGGTCCTACCCAGCCTGGAAGTAAAAATCCACCATCCATCTTCACTATGGTAGCAGAGCTTATAGAAAGCTTGGAACAGAGAAATTCTAGCTTCCAAGCCATGGAAGAAACAAAGGACAACAAAGGCACAGATGATTCGAACTAAGTTCGGAGTCAACAATGTCGGGACAAGTTCGTACCTATTTAGAAGGTTAAGAATGAACGGATGGAAAGGAAGGTGGATCCCACACCTGAAGAATTCTTTGTACAGGGCTACCCGACCAAACTAGTCGGAGTTCACCCTATCCTCGGATCTAGGAGCGGATATACGGATGTAGTTGGGAACCCTATACCTAACCATGAGATCTTCTACCTCCTCAGGGGTCATGATGGAGGCCGCCCCCTCCAGCACTACCAGATCAAAGTGGTCGTCGAAGAGGAGGTCGGACGGACTAGGGTGGTGGAGCTACCCTAACTAGCACTACCCTAGGTGGAGGTGCCCTAGGAAGAAACGCTCAGGGTGGTGGTGTTGGGGCTACTACCGTCGGGTGGTCGCGGATGGTGACACCGCTGATCGACCGATGCCTACAGTGAACCAGAGGAACCTTCTCCTCCTCCTCTTCCGAGGATGGAGGGGGACTTATAATGGGCCTCTTGCCCTCCCTGACGGCATGATGGTCCATGGACTAAGAAGAAAATAAAGGAGGAAGATGACAAAAGGAGACTGACCTGATGTCGAAAAGGAAGAATAGAAGGTTCGAGGCTCTGAAGGTCAGGACTCTAAGGAATAAGACGACAGGAGGATGATGAAAGCATAAAGAGCATGCTTGGGTGGGTGAAGCAATTTTATACAGAGTTTTTGAATCGCCTCACTCGAGGCAGTGCCACGCATCCATCCGCGATTGAAGGCAACATCCCGCTGTCAATAGCTCCCCCTTCGCTCGAGATATGGCATCTCGATTCCGCATAGAGAGAGAGATCTGCGGCCAATGATAGTACATCGGGAGTGGTGGCTTAATGATGGCACCCAACTTTTACATCTATCGAGAGATCTTCCCTCGGTGCGCCCAAAATTGGCTTCACTTTCCATGCTTCCCCTTAAATACAAATGGACTACGAAGCGACATCGCCTCGGGGAGGCGTGCCCCGCCTCCGATGATTAATGGCATGCGAAACCAGCAATCATGACAATTTTTTGTGCTTCTTTCACTCAAGGGTCGATGGACACGTGGCCACTTAAGCTCAGGAGCAAGGGACGGGCATCTGATGTGGCCGGTAGCACCACGTAATCATTAACGGCAGAGCTAACTAACAGCGGAGATCAAAACAGATGGCCCTCGATGGCCCTGCTTCTCCAAGGCGGCCCTCGGCGGCTCCGCTTTTCCAAGGCAGCCCTCGATGGCTCTATTTCTCCAAGGTGGCTCTCGGCGGCCCTGCTTCTTCAAGGCGACCCTCGGCGGCCCCACTTCTCCAAGGTGGCCCTCGACGGCCCCATTTCTTCAAGGTAGCCCTCGGCAGCCCCGCTTCTCCAAGGCGGCCCTCGGCCGTCCCATTTCTTCGAGGTGGTCCTCGGTGGCCCCTCCTCATCAAGGCGGCCCTTGCAGCCTGTCCTTCTCCAGTGTCGGCCTTAGCGCTAGCCGCAGCACCAGCTTCCACATCGACTCCCAAGCGAACTGCGATGCCTACATGGCCCCTCATATGAGCCAAGCCGACCAACCACCTAGCCCATGCACCTGACGGGACCAGGCCCACCAACCATTTGGCCCATGCACCTGACAGGACCAGGACCACCAACCACCTGACCCATGCGGCCAATGGGACTAGGCCCACCAACCACCTGACCCATGCATCTGATGGGATTAGGCCCATCAACCACCTGGCTAATGAGACCAAGCCCACCAACCATCTCCGAACTCACGTAATCACCATGAGTCTTGAAACATTCTCTTCCATAGAACTCCACATGGCTGATCTCTAGAAGAAAATCTGAGGGTCTATAAAAGGGTAAGATGGATCCTTAGTGAGGTAAGGAGAGGAATATACTCTGAACCAATTCTAAACTCTTAGGAAAGATCCCCATTCTTGAGCCTTTCTTTCTTTGAGCTTTCTCAAGCTTGTGGCTGTGATTCTGGTCGCTAACTTGCCCATTGGATGGTCCCCGTCGGAGCAACCTTCGGTCCTAGTACTTCTTGCAGGTCTCTCTTCGGGGAGGAGCTTCATCAATAACTTCACGGAGCCCTCTGACGTCTGCTACCAATGACCAGACATCATCACTCTCTACATATAAAAACAAAACTCAGTACAATGCATCCCACTCATATATTTTTATAGTAGTTATAGAGTGCTTTATGATCCACCTGAGATTACCTTTCATAAACCTCTTTGACCATTACTGAGTTCATGACAGCCTCGCCCCCATTTTAGGACATCTAGCTGATCACTACCTATTGTATGAATCTAAGATAACTTGTAAGAGTAAAAAGGAGGAACAAGGGATGAGATTAAGATCATGTTTCAGCATTCCATCCATCACCAAGCAAAAGGATAACAAGAGAGGCACTAGGAACCAAGTAATCTACATTAGAAATTAGTAGTAGTCTATTGGGGCATTCATTGCATAGCCATGGGTCTACATCCCATTAGACAAATCGATCATTTCCAAAGGACCAAACTAGCTTCAACTCATTTTATTTGGTTTTTATATCACTATCCATTTTATGATCTATGAGTATCAATTAAATCATCCAACAACAATGGTGAAAGGAAAATTTGGAGGTCAGAAGTGATGTGGCTGATCACTTCCCTTGGGCGGCTACATAACACTTTGAGCAATTTTCGAAACTAGATGAGTTGATAGCTCGTTTCCGGTGTCGGCCCTTGGCTTCGGCCTCGGCCTCTATCTTCGGCCTCACCCTCACCCCGGCCATTGGCTTCGGCTTGACCTATGGCTTCGGCCTCGCCCATGCCTCGGTCCCTAGCTTCGGCCTTGGCCTCTAGCTTCGGCCTCGCCCTCGCCTCGGCCCCTAGCTTCAGCCTCGGCCTCTGGCTTCGGCCTTGCCCTTGACTCGGTCCCTAGTTTCGGCCTCAGCCTCTAGCTTCGGCCTCGCCTCACCTTGGCCCTTAGCTTCGGCCTCGGCCTCTGGCATCGGCCTCGCCCTCACCTCGACCCCTAGCTTTCACCTCGGCCTCTAGCTTCGGCCTCAACCTCGGTGCTCTACATTGCATGTTTTCCTAGTATAGCAAAGCCAATCTCAGATACCGGACCCAAGGATTTGAGGCACCAACTACCGCATATCTCGCTCATCTGTTTCACCAAGATCACGGGTGGTTACCTGCATATTACACAGTCATCAGTATCTATGGTGCATGCTTAACAACTACGCACCCGCCAGCCGCCTGCGAGGCCAATCCTAACAGAATGGGATTCGACGGCTACTCAACAAAGGGTAAAAGGGACCCCCGAATAGGTACATAAGGACCCCTGACTCACAACGAGGGGGGGACGAAATCTCTACTCTCTCATTAAACACTCATGTTCTACTAGCCATTGACTTGAGCATCGGAGGGTCCCTGTCGGAACTACCGGTCCGAAACTTTTTGTAGGTTTCTAGAGGAAGAAGGTGCTCCCTCGATGCTTTCGACGACCTATGGGGATCTCCGCCCACCGGCGCTCACCGTAAGTGATTTGGCAGCAACAGATTGGTGCGCCAGGAAGGGGCCGGCAGATAGACGTTCACCCTCATGCATCTGGGACCCCTCAACTTCTGCAAGGGAGACGATGGTGACGACGCGAGCTCAGGCAGCCTCCACTAGCCATGACACGGAATGCCTCCCGTGGGCTGAACAATCGGAGGCCAACCTCCATGTTCCACCTCTTGCACCACCACAGGCTAGCCAGGCTGATTGGCTTGACGTCCTGACCAATCAGGTACAAGATCTGATGACGGTGGTGCGGGGACTATAGGAACATTGCTTCGCCACCATGCCATTGCCACCTCAACCCCCTTCGCCTCGTGAGGAGAGTCATGGAGCCGGTCAACCTCATCATGGTAGGACTCCTTCTGAGGCCTCCCATCACTCGCTCCCTGAACCTCGCCATCGAAAAACCTCAAAGCGACAGTGATCTCTCTCCCGCCATTCTGATCGCTCCCACCGGCGGCATGGAGAGAAGGAACCAAAACATGTGCACTCTCTGCACCGGCGGTCTTCCCCATCCTCATCTTCCGACTCCTCTAAAGAAGACACTGACAGGAAGGCCGCTCGTCAGACCGAACGGCGGCTTGATGAATATCATCAGTGATTGGAGGAGCTTAGTCGCCGGATCGCCAACCCTCATGAGATGGACTACGACCACCGTCCCCCACTTTCTCGCCGCATCATGGAGGAGCCGGTCCCAGCTCGGTTCCGTCTCCCCCAGTTGGACCCGTACGATGGCATGACGGATTGTTGGCCCAGATGGCAACCCAAGAGGGGGGGTGAATTGGGTTCTTAAAAAAAATTTAACTCTTTTTAAAATTAAATCGATTGATATCAAAGTATGCAAGCGGATGGAGTTAATCGAAGCTAAGCACAAGCAATTAAAGAAGAAAGAGAGAGAGATCAAAACACTACAAACACAAAGATTTTATAGTGGTTCGGTGTAACCAACACCTACATCCACTCCCAAGCTCCACTTGGGTCCACACTATAATCCTCTTGATTATAGTCGAGTTATTTTACAAGCTCACAACTCAAACTTGTTGTTTTACCCAGGATCACAACGAACCCAGCCGGTTTTCTGGGCTTACCAGCACAAAACCCAACCTCAAGCTATATCTAGCTTGACCCGAGGTATACCACCTC
>UESW01003854.1:1739074-1792875 GCA_900491605.1 Calamus simplicifolius | reverse complement strand
GCAAAGGTTTCATCAAAATCAATACCTTCTTCTTGATTATATCCTTTAGCAACCAATCTAGCCTTGTTTCTAATTACTATGCCATTTTCATCTAGTTTATTTCTATATATCCATTTTGATCCTATTACTGAATGGTTTTTAGGTCTTTCAACTAAAGTCCAAACATTATTTCTAGTAAATTGATTTAGTTCTTCTTGCATTGCTATCATCCAATTATTATCTTTCTCAGCTTCTTCATAATTTTTGGTTCAATTTATGATACAAATGCAAGATGATTACTAATATTTCTCATGATGATCTAGTTCTTATTCCTTGAGATGGATCACCTATAATCAATTCCTTGGGATGACTATGGGCATATCTCCAATCTCTTGGAAGATCTATATCATTATGATCAATATTGACATCATCGTCCTTAGTGAATCATCATCTTTAGCCTCTTGCTCATGATCAGAAGATACTTCAATATTAAGTTTTTCAAGATCTTTTTCAATTATGTTTGTATCTTCCTCATCATCAATTTTCAGATCCAGTTGCTAAAGATTCATCAAAAACTATATGAATGGATTCTTCAACACTAATGTTTTCTTGTTAAATACTCTATATGCCTTACTAGTCGTTGAATAACCTAGAAAAATTCCTTCATCAGATTTAGCATCAAATTTTCCTAAATTGTTTTTACCATTATTATGAATGAAACACTTACATCCAAATGCATGAAAGTATTTTATATTTGGTTTTCTTTCATTCCATAATTCATAAGGTATTTTCTTTAATATAGGTCTTATTAAAGCTCTATTTAGATGTAACATGCTGTGTTAATTGCTTCCGCCCAAAAGTACTTTGGTAGGTTACTTTCGCATAGCATGGTACGGGCCATGTCTTCTAAGGTCTATTTTTCTTTCAACTACACCGTTTTGTTGTGGAGTCCTAGGGGCTAAAAAATTATGATTAATTCCATTTTCAGCAAAAACTTTCGAATAAATGATTTTCAAATTCAGTTCCATGATCACTTCTTAGAGATACTATAGTAGTTTTTTTCTCATTTGTGACTTTCTTGAAGAATTTCAGGAATATCGAGAAAGTCTCATTTTTGTGAGCTAAAAACATTACCCAAGTATATCTAGAATAATCATCTACAATCACTAGACCATATTTCTTTCTTCCTAGACTTGTGGTTCTAGTTGGTCCGAAAAAGATCCATGTGAAGTAGCTCTAGTGCCCTAGAAGTTGAAACAATGTTTTTAGATTTAAAGAACTTCTCGTTTGTTTTCCAAATTGACATGCATCACATATTTTGTTGTTTTCAAAATCTAGTTTAGGTAATCCTTTAACTAAATCCATTTTAATTAGTTTTGAAATAAGGTGTGTGCTTGCATGACCTAATCTTCGATGCCATAACCATCCAATATCATTCATGTTAGCATTGTCAGCAATTAGGCAATGACTACTTAGTAGACAAATTGTCTAAGTCAACAAGTACACATTGCCATGTCTATAACCAGTAAAAACAATGCTATTATTAATGGAATCAGATACTATGCAAATAGAAGATTAAATGAAACATTAAAGTTCTTATCACATAGTTGGCTTATACTAATTAAATTGTGCTTTAAACCATCAACATAAAGTACATTTCAATGTATGTGGAGGGAGTTATTTGAATGTTACCAAACCCCAAGATTTGGCCTTTGCCATTGTCGCCAAATGTAACAACTCCTCCTTTCTTTTCTTCAAGGGTGATGAATTCTTCTTTGTCACCGTCATATGTCTTGAGCAGCCACTATCAAGATACCACTTTTCTTTGATCTCTTGGCCACAAGACATTCCTGCAATGAAATCAAACTTTATGTTTAGGTACCCAAGCTTTCTTGGGTCCTTCATGGTTAGTAGCAACAAATATTGTTCCTTTCGGAACCCATATTTTCTTCCTTTAACATTCAACTTGTTTTATTATTTTGTTTTGCATTCATGATTTATGACCTTTTTCATTGCATTTAAAACAAGTTACATTACTTTGATTACAAAAAATTTTTAAAAATTTTGTTTCCTATACGTATTATAACCTAGGCCAGCTTTCGAAAACAGCTTTTTGATTATCTAAGATCATGTTAATTTAGTTGAACTTAAGGTAATTTTCAACAATGTTTTATATTTTTTAACATCTTCCTTAAGAGAGTCATTTTTTAACTTGCTGTTCTTTTTCTAAAGCTAAAGTTTAATTGATCTTTTAAATCTTTTGTTGATTTTTTTCAATTTCATTATTTTTGATTAAGATTATTTTTTCTTTGCTAAGTTTTCTTTTTCAGATTAAGTTCTTAACTTCTAAATTAATTCTTCCTTTTTTTAATGAAAGTTGAATTTTCATTTTTCAAAAACTTGTATTCTTTTTCAAAACCTTGAAATCCCCAACAAGTTCATTAAAGCATCAAATAATTCATCAAATGCAAATTCATCGCAAGGTTATCGGTACTTACCTCATCGTTGTCGTTGGCCATAAAACATACGTTTGCGACTTCCTTTTGTTCTTCTTCTTCGACGAGGAAGTTTCCTCGCTATCACTCCAAGTCGCCACATAAGCCTTCTTTTTCTTTTGTAGGCTTTCTTCAATTTAGGACATTCATTCCTAAAGTGCCCTGGCTTTATTACACTCATAGCAACTCAAGGGCTCTTTCTCTTTTTCTTTGTCCTTGTCCTTGTTCTTATCCTTTTCTCCTTCCCACTTGCTCCAAATTTCTTCTTGGAAGGGCCTTTTTCTCATAAATCTTTGAAACTTTTTAGCTAAGAGAGCAGTTTCTCATCATCATCATCATCTTTCACTGCTGCTCTCTTCCATTTGCAGCTTGAGGGCAATCACTTTCTTCTTCTTTGTGTCCTCCTCTACATGCTGCTTCATTGTCAGCTCATGGGTCATAAGTGATCCTAGAAGCTCCTCTAAGGGTAGAGTGTTGAGGTCCTTTGCTTCTTGGATTGCTGTCATTTTTGCTTCCCATGATCTTGGTAGTGACCTAAGAATTTTCGAACAAGTTCTGAGTTAGAATAAATTCTACCAAGACTTTTTAAACCATTCACAATATCTGTAAACTAGTATACATGCATGCAATGGTTTCAGATTGTTCCATGCTAAATAACTCATATTTATGAACAAGAATATTAATTTTAGATTCTTTTACTTGGTTGGTTCCTTCATGGTAACCTCTAATCTATCCCAAATCTCCTTTGCGGAATTACATGTGGAGATTCTATTAAATTCATTAGCATCTAAGGAACAATAAAATATTCATGGCCTTAGCATTGAGCTGTGCCATTCTCCTATCATTATCATTCCAGTCCCTTTCGGGCTTAGGAACAATAGTGCCATCAATAACATGTGTGGGTGTACTAGGTCCATTAATTATAACACCCCATAATTCATAGTCAGAAGCTTGAATGAATATTCCTCATTCTTGCTTTCCAATAAGAATAATTTGAACCATTAAACAAAGGAGGTCGATTCGTAGAATGACCTTCAGCAAATGATCCAACTTGTGTTGCCATTTGGATCTTTAGCTCTTGATCGTGTGATCAAAATCTAATGAGCACTTGCTCTGATACCAATTGTGGCCCAGATGACAACCCAAGAGGGGGGGGGGTGAATTGGGTTCTTTAAAAAATTAGCTTTTTAACTAGTTTGCTTAAGAAGTGATGAAAGGCAAATGCAATGTAATACACAAGTGCAGTGAATAAGAGATAGAGAGAGAGTCAATGGGCACGACAACACAAAGATTTTATAGTGGTTCGGTGTATCCAACACCTACGTCCACTCCCAAGATTCACTTGGGTCCACACTATAATCTCCTTGATTACAGCCGAGTTGTTTTACAAGCTCACAACTCAAACTTGTTGTTTTCCGGGATCAAACGAACCCAGCTGGTTTTTCGGGCTCACCAGCACAAAACCCTACACACAAGCTATAACCAAGCACTTGTTGCAACGAGGTATATCAACCTCCACTGATTCAATCCCTGATTGAATCAGCAAACAATAGAATATAGTGTTTTCAAGACACAGCTCCTTTGAGCAAATAACAAATAAAAGAACAAAGTTTAGAAAAGCCTGATTTGTAGTTGGTTGGGCTTGAGCTTTTTCTTCTTCTCTTTCTCCTCTGCTGTTGAATCAAGCCTCAGCTCCGATTCTTCACCGTTGAAGCAGTTGAGAAGGTTTTGAGCTTTTTCTCCTTTTGAAATCTTCGATTTGATCTTGAAAGCTTTGGATTTTCTTTTGACTCTTGTGGATTGTTGAACTTGAGCACAGACGAAGCTTCCTTTGATTTCACTCCTTTTGAATCACTCTATTTTGAGCTAAAAGATTTTCCTATGAAAGCTCTGTTTTTCCCTCTTTTTGAAAGATATTCTTTTCTCTCTTTTTGATTTTCTCTCGATTTTTTGAGTTGAAAAGAGCTCCTCTATTTATAGAATCTGCAAGAATATATCCGTTAGAGACAAAGAAAAATAGCCGGTATTTAAAAATCTTACCGTTGGGGCTGATGTGTCATCGTTAAAAATTGCGCCCAGATTTCGCGGAGTCGACTCGAGTCTGTGGGAGTCGGCTCGAAGTCGATTACTAAAAATAGAAACATTTTAAACATTAGAGGGTCGACTCGCAAAAAACTAGAGTGTTGGCTCCCAAAAGTCGGGGGTCGACTCAAGAAAAATGGGGAGTCGACTCGAGAAGTGCTCAAAAAATATGGTTTCTGTTGTTGAGCGGAGTCAGCTCGCACAGATAGGAGTCGGCTCGCAAAGAGTCAGGGGTCGACTCTTGAAAACCAAGGGTCGACTCGAGAAAATCAGAAATATCTGTGGCTTGCAGGAGTCGACTCTGAAACTCTAGAGTCGGCTCCGGAACGTATCAAAAGTCAGATATTTTCTGATTGACTTGAAATTCGTCCCAGAATAAATTTAAAATAAATTTGACTTGAATACATTAAATATGACATTAAGCATGGATTCAAGACATGTTTCAAGAATTCATTGATTGAATTATAAGTGTGTAAAAATTCCTTTTTGAAATCTTTTAAGCATAGAGCTTGAAACTCCTTTTTATAATAGATTCAAAACTTATTAAATTTAACCATAGAGTCCATTCCTTTCAATTTGAATAAGTTCAAGGTTTTTGATAAATAAACTCATTGTATTCTTTAAGGTACTCATGGCTTTTGGAAATCATCAAAATCAATAAAGTTGGGGCAATTATGTTTTAATAATTTCTCAACAGGATCGATTATGTACACCATGACATGTACAAGACCAGATGTAGCATACTCACTAGGAGTAGTGAGTAGATACCAATCCGATCTAGGAGGAAAACACTGGCAAGTTGTTAAGACAATCCTTAAGTATTTGAGAAATACTAAGGACCAGTGGTTAGTCTATGGAGAGTCTGACTTGAAACTTGTTGGATATATTGATTTCAGTTTCTAATCAAATCATGATGATAGAAAGAGTGTGTCAGGTTTTGCATTTATCCGAATGATGGAGCTGTTTGCTGAAAAAGTTTTAAGCAATATACAGTGACAGATTCGGTGTGCGAGGTAGAGTACATCGCTGCATCGGATGCCATGAAAGAAGCTGTGTGGCTGTGAAAGTTTATCTTTGAGCTTGGAGTGGCACCTTCCATAGATGGACCAGTCCTATTGTATAGTGATAGCACTGGTGCCATAGCTCAAGCAAAGGAACCATGAGCACATCAGTACACCAAGCACATAATGCGCCGATTTCATCTCATTCGAGAGATTGTAGAATGAGGTGACATAAATCTTTAGAAGATTGACGGAAAGGAAAACCTATGTGACCCATTTACTAAAGCACTCAGCATCAAGGAGTTTAATGACTATAAGTTAAAGATGGGTATTAGATACTGTAATGAGTGGCTTTAGGCTAAGTGGGAGTTTGTTGGGAATTGTATCCTAAAGCCAATCATTTGATGATTGTGCTAATGTAAATAGCATATAAATTGATATATTATTAAAAGTTATTTGGTAGTTTATTCATTACAAGAACATCTTCTTAAAACTCCTAATAGTAATGAAGCCCTTAGGATCTTCTTTACAATAAAGGAGGATTTATCTTTGAAGATCCTTAAAAGAGTTCGCGACCAAATGATATACTATGACAGGGCCATAATACTATCAATTATAGGACGTTGTATATCATATTTATTGGTTTTCCTCTTAACCGAGTGTAGAGACACTGGTATGACATACAGGTGAAAGTGTAGGAGTACATTTCACCAAACGTGATTCGTTTCTGGATACTCTGCTGTCAAGAGTTAATCTGAGAAGATATGGGTAAAGTATCCTTATGACCTGAAGATCACAACCAGTGACTTGCAAGCAACTCATTGTACTTAGGTGCCGGACCACCTGGATTTTTAATCGAGCTACGAAAGGTTACTGGGTGCAGTCAAGTACTTGTGGTAGTTAGTTGTGGATCAAGATGGAATTTGACCTATCCCGTTAAAAGAGAAATGCTTATGTTTAATTTAGCAAGACCTTGGCCAAGGCACTTCATGTGAAAGTCACATGATCACTAAAGTTGAAATCACTTTATGGATTTGCTGTTTAGAGTTGACAGGCTCTTAAGCCATCCTTAGCATTTGTGGTCAAAAGGATGAATTATACGGTAACTATTTCTTAGGGTTCTTGGAGTTTGCTCGGCAACTCTTCGACCTATCCGAACGTCGGGTTCCATTGCTAGATGGGCACATCGATTAGTATAGAAAGTTATTTCTATGCTACCGGCTTAGGTTCGAACCTAGAGAGTCACACGCATAGAAGTTTCTAGGATGATCTATTTTCTGATCAACGATTGAGAATCGTATATGATTTAATTAATCAATTTGATTGATTTAATTATCTCAATTGGGTTAAGTACAAGAATAAGATTCAATTTGTTTTAAGTCTTAGAAGGACTAATCAATTTCAAATATTGATTTGAAATTAGACTTTATTTAGATTTATAGATTCAGGACTAGATAAATTTGATTTGGGCTAGGACCATGATCTATGTAGGTTCAGTCCAATAAATTTAAATCAGCTTAAACCAAAACCCAAACCCAAACCCCTCGCAAAAGGATATCAAATGATGAGATAACTTGATTAAATTCTTATGTAGAATTTAATATATTAATTTAATCTTCTCCAAACCGTTTTCATTGGAATTCTAAGTGTTAGAATTCATGTGGAATTAATGTACCTCTTGAATTAACCAACGATGGAATTCTAAGTGTTAGAATTCACATCTCTTTGGTTTTCACCGAACGTCAGAATTAATCAAACACTGCGTCTCTTTGGTTTTCACCAAATGGCAGAATTCTAAGTGTTAGAATTCAATGGGCTAAAGGCTATATTGAGCATATAAATTAGAGGACATTCTTCATCAGATTATAGAACACAACACACGATATGTCGTGGATTGAAATTTTAAAGAGTTAGAACACAAAATCTTGGTGTGATTCTGGTGTTAGCAAAAGTTTGGTGGATCTTGGAGGAAGATTCAAGTGGAAGGATTCAAGATTAGCAAAATTATTTTTCCATGAGCTAGCACTCCCGAAAATTTGATAATTCGGGGCTTTGCATGGATGATACTAGATGCTTGACGATTGAACGGCTGCAGAGCACAAAGGATTTATCTACTGTTCTTAAGGTAAGTGATTTGATCCCTAGATCTTAAGGCAGGCTTCAAGATGAGTAGTATGACTTCTCATCTTGAAGATCAAGATATAATCTTAATATTTTTTATTTATATGCATAATTTAGATCGAACGATCCTATATTATAAGGTAAAGATATGATCTTGATGCATGTTAGATAGATTAATATGTAATCTTTAAGTTTCCGCATTGATAATTGTTATCAAATTTTAAAATATGCATGCCTCGGAGATTGTTTTCTCCCTACAGTATCTTTATACTTCAGCTTGTAAAATCAGATGCTAACCCATGGGTAAGGATATGCAATGTGTGCTAGTCTCACGGTGTTCGATGGTGTCCAGTCCCATCTACACATCGACTAGAGAAGTTTAAAGAATCGAACCATAACGTGCAATTTGAATCTCACAATTTGTAATCTCTATTACAAATTCCATATACACGGTTCACATTCTTTTGGACTTTATCTCACAGACATATATATCAATATATAAAAAAGATATCTGGATAGATAAAGAAACCATTTTATTTGATTTATATTCATAGAATGTATATAACATCCAATTCGATTGGATCTAGGGCATACACTAACAATCTCCCACTTGCACTAGAGCCAATCACCATGTATCCAATATCAAGTGACTCAGCATGACCATCATGCTTCTGCTGCGGCAGGACTTTAGTGAACAGATTAACAATATTATCTTCCATGGGGACTCGTTCTATTTTAATATCATTTCTACCAATAATCTCTCTAATTACATGGTATCTCCTGAGTACATGTTTGGACCTCTGATGAGACCTTGGCTCCTTAGCTTGCACAATAGATCCATTATTGTCACAATACAAGTGTACTGGATCAGCAATGCTTGGAACCACATCAAGTTCAGCGATGAACTTTTTGATCCAAACGGCTTCTTTGGCTGCATCTAATGCAGTGATGTACTCGGCTTCGGTCGTAGAATCGGCAGTCGTCTCTTGCTTGGAACTTTTTCAGTTGACTGCACCGCCATTGAGTGTAAAGACATAGCCTGATTGAGATTTATAATCATCTTTATCAAACTGAAAACTAGAATCCATATAACCCTGAACTATGAGTTCGGGTCCTCCATAAACCAAGAACATATCCTTAGTCTTTCGTAAGTACTTAAGGATATTCTTGACGGCCATCCAATGTTTCTCACTAGGGTTTGCCTGGTATCTACTAGTGATACTCAATGCATAAGAAACATCAGGTCTCGTACATAGCATCGCATACATGATGGATTCGATTGCTGAGGCATATGGAATCCTATTCATGTGCTCTCTCTCCATTTGGGTCTTAGGACTTATGTCCTTGGAGAGATGTATCCATGCGATACCGGCAGGAATCCCTTCTTGGATTCCTCCATGCTAAACCATTTTAGCACTTTATCTATGTACGTTGATTGTGACAATCCAAGCAACCTCCTAAATATATCTCTATAGATCTTAATACACAGTATGTAGGCTGCTTCTCCCAAATCTTTCATGGAGAACTTGCTGGACAACCATTCCTTCACTTCTTGCAGCAAGGATACATTGTTTCCTATCAATAATATGTCATCTACATATAATATCAAAAAAATAATAACACTCTCACTAACCTTCTTGTACACACATGGATCATCCTCATTTTTGATAAAATCAAATTTTTTGATTGTTTCATCAAAACGGATGTTCCAACTTCTAGAGGCTTGCTTAAGTCCATAAATGGACCTTTGCAGCTTGCATACCTTTTGAGGATCAATGGACTCAAAACCCTCAGGTTGTGTTATATACACATCCTCCACTAAATCACCATTTAGGAAGGTGGTATTGATATCCATCTGCCATATCTCATAATTGTAATAGGCTGCAATCGCAAGCAAAATCCTTATGGACTTAAGCATGGCTACAGGATAAAAGGTTTCATCAAAGTCAACACCTTGCATTTGCTTGTAACCTTTTGCAACTAGCCTCGCCTTATAGGTAATCATATTACCATCCATGTCTGTCTTCTTCTTGAAGACCCATTTGCACCCAATGGGTTTTATCCCTTCAGGTGGATCAACCAAAGTCCATACTTAGTTATCGTACATGGAGTCCATTTCAGACTTCATGGCTTCAAGCCATCTCTTGGAGTTAATGTCACAAATTGCTTCCTCGTAGTTAGTAGGCTCATCATCTTCTATAATAAATCATATCTCTCAGGAATATGATGTGTTCTACTAGACCTACGTAGCTGATGTGTACTTGGAGCTACCTATTGCTCCATCATTTCTGATAGAGGCTCACATAAATGTTGCCTGAATGTGAGTTGAGTCTCCTGCTCAACTCCCACTGCATTTGGCATTTGCTTCATGTCATCTAATCGGTCTGTGTCAATTTGTGGTTCTTGAGTTTCACTAATGTTAATATTTCTTCCACTGTCGTTTCTTAGAAAAATCTCATTCTCTAGGAATATGGCATGCCTTGAGAGAAAAACCTTTTGCTCAAGTGGGTGGTAGAAGTAGATCCTTTTGTTTCTTTAGGATACCCCACAAAATTACACTTGTCGGATCTAGCTCCCAGCTTGTCCGACTCATTATGCTTTACATAAGCGTAGCAACCCCAAATCCTTAGATGACTAAGGGTTGGTTTCTTTCCACACCATATCTCATAGGGAGTGGAACTGACCGACTTAGATGGAACTCGGTTTAGAGTGTATTCGGCTATGTGTAGGGCATAACCCCAAAATATTTTTGGAAGATTTGCAAGGCTCATCATTGATCGCACCATATCTAATAATGTGTGATTTTCCTTACTGATACACCATTATGCTGTGGCATACCAGGAGGAGTCCACTGAGAGAGAATCCTATTCTCCTTCAAATATTCTAAGAACCCATGGCTTAAGTATTTCCCACCTTGATCTGATCGAAGTATCTTAATACTTTTGCCACTTTATTTTTCTACCTCAGATCTGAATTCTTTGAACTTTTCAAAGGTTTTAGATTTGTGCTTCATCAGATATACATAACTATACATGCTATGGTCATCTATAAATGTGATGAAGTAAGAAAAACCTCCTATTGCCTGAATATTAATAGGACCACATACATCCGAATGTACTAGTCCTAAACATTCAATTGCTCGCTCATCCCTTTTAGTAAAGGATGACTTAGTCATTTTACCACGTAAGCATGACTCACATTCCTTAAACGATTCCCAATCGAATGAGCCCAATTAGCCATCCTTATGTAACTTGGTTAAACGTGTTTCATTTACATGGCCTAAACGATAGTGCCATAGGAACGAGTTCTTAGAATTATTTGATTTTAATTTCTTAGTTTCTACATTGAGAATAGGGCATTGTAAATTCAAAACATAAATCCGTTGAACATTTCAGTAGAACCAAAGAATATTTCATTTTTAAAAATTAAAATTCCTTTATTTCCAATTTCAAATGTATATCCATCATTTACAAGACATGAAACAAATAATATTCTTTGTTATGTTTGGAACATAGTAAAATTATTAAGCTCCATTACAAGCCCAGTGGGCAAAGACAAAGAACAAGATCCTATAGCTAAAGCAGCAACCTTTGCTCCATTTCCCATGCATAGGATCACTTCATCTTTTTTTTAGCTTTCTACTGCTTCTTATCATCTGCATATTAATAAATATGAGATCCACAACCGGTATCCAATACCCAAGTTGAATAAGAAGTAACAGAAGAAAACATCTCAATCATAAATATACTTGATGTAGAAGCATCTGTATGTTTCTTTTCTTTCAGGCTAGCCAATAAGCCTTACAGTTTCGCTTCCAGTGCCCTTCCTTGCCATAGAAGTGATACTTCCCCTTGGCTACTTTGTTTTTCTTAATGCCCTTATTTGGTTTAGTCGCCTTGGCCTTTTGGACCTTATTCTTCTTTGGCCGCTTCTTACGAGCGCCAGAAAACTCTACGACCATAACCTGCCCTTTTATTTCTTAATGTTGGGCTCGGCATTCGTCAACATATTCGTGAGCTCAGATATAGATGTCTCTAGCTTGTTCATGTTAAAATTAAGAACAAATTGCGAATAGCTGGGAGGTAATGACTGTAGAACCAAGTCAATACTTAGTTCATAATCCATTACAAAACCCAATCGTGCCAACTTCTCAATCAGATTGATCATTTTTAGTACGTGGGCACTCACTGATGAATCCTCAGTCATTTTACACTAAAACAGCTCTTTAGAAGTTTGAAACCTCTCATATCGAGACTGTGCACCAAACAACTCTTGCAGGTGCATCAAAATCTTCTAAGCATTCATATGCTCATGCTATTTTTGAAGATCAGGTGACATCGAGGCCAACATTAAACATGTGTCCATGTCTTCAGCATCTTTATACTGGTTGTATGCCACATGAACCTCAGTCAGAGCATCCGTTGGTGGGACCTCCGATGCAACCTCGTCTAGGACAAAAAAAATTTTCTCAGATCGAAGAACGATCCTTACATTCCTTAGCCAATCAGGGAAGTTGAGTCCAGTCAATTGTTGGATTCTAAAATATTCCTAAGGTTGATGTTTACACTCATGGTTTCTTTGATAACCTACATAAAATTAGAACAAGTCAATTGCTATGAATACTAATCACCAACTTAATATGGTAATTCTAGATTTTTAATTAAGTTGGTTCTCATACTATTTTATCAAGGTTAATAGCCCTCTCTATTAATCTCGAGAAATTGGCATTCAATTTTCTTAGTGGGCTAGGATCCTTATTTGAATTACCTTGACCTTGGCTTTGGCACAACAAATCTCGGTAAGCCAAATTTGGTAGATTATTATCAATCACATCTAATGTGACTCCTAGATCATTTAGGGGATATTGCCTTGTCAATTACATCCATATGTGATCACCCTAAGTTTGCCTCTAGATTAGACTAACCCTGACTTTGGCCAATTATACTAGCTAATCTAGTTAAGTCAACCCATTGTTCTATAATCAACTCCTCATAAGTACACTTGACCTCAACTTTGGCACGATAAATCTCATGACCTAATGATTTTGTATTATATGAACAATGGAAGGCTTATGACTTAATATTCGTGGAGGGATTTAGCGCATATAGGTCCCATCTACAACATTTGTATTATGCTAGGTTACATATCCTATATATAGATTTTAGATTAATCTCAGTTAACCTTAATTCATAAGATCCAATCTTATGATTGGGACTCCTAATCAAATTAGGATCCTAATCACTATCTAATTTAGGAACCTTAATTATGTGACCAAATTAATTGCTACCATCCTGATTAACCTTAATGATTTAATCAATTAAGAGCTTTCCTTAACAATGGCCAAATCAGCTGATCAATGGGGTCCTATTTAGCGTACCTTCGATCCCATTGAATGGGTTTTCCCAGGCAGCGAACGGAGCAATTAAAAATCATGATCAAATCTTTCTAGACACCAATGTAGTTAAGCCCAATTGATTATATTAATTATGGGATCATAGGATCAAACAATGACATGGTTAAGTCTAAGTTTCCTAAATCTTTATCATCTATTACATGTTATGATAACTATAGATAATGATCTAGCTAGGGTATTATGATAAGAATTCTTAATTCATATTTTAAATTTTCTTATTATTTAATTACATGTTATGACATGTCGATTTCACACCCCATGTAAATCCTAATGTCTCTAACAAACCCTAATCATATTCTTATCATAATTATAAGATTTTAGATTCAAAATATAAAATTTTAAATTCCATATGATTACATTAATCACAATCTTATCTTGATCCAAATATCCTAACTAAGTTTTCAATGTTCATTATCATAAGAATATCAGATCTTAATCATATCAATAATCATGTTAAAATTAAATCCTAAATATGATTTCTAGGATTTCAGCAAATAGTATCTATCATGCATAAATAATAATTACTATTTTAACATGACACATATATGATTAAATCTAAATTAATTATTGTTTATTATTGTTGCCGCCGGGATCCGTCCTCCGACTCGGGCGCGGTCGATCTTCTGGTCTGGGCTTTCTCCTGGGCGGACCTGCACAGAAGTCCTCGCGCGAGAGGCATTGGGGGTGGCCCTCCGTGGAAGACCCTCCGACGCTCAAGTCAGTGGGGGATCGGTGATTAACAGAAAATGAAGAGAGGGATCTCTCCAGGGAGTCTCTCCAGGGGCGGCCGATCGGGAGCACCAACGAGTAGCGGGGGAGAGTGAGAGAGTGAGAGTGAGTCAGGGGAAGTGAGCGCATACCTGAGAGAATCTGGGAGTATCGTATTTATAGGCTGTCACCTGGATCTTGAGCACCTTCTGGAAGGTTTGAAGGTTGTTAGGATACAGAGATGGATCGAATCAGGCCGTTGTAGGGCCGTTGGGATCCGTATCTTGTTTGTTAAGGGATCGACGGCTAGGAGAGCTCCTTGTTGGCCTAAGATCTGGTAGATGCATAGGTCCCAGGTAGCTGTATTAGGTCCTAGGCCACTCTTCAACATAATTCTTTGCCTGGAATTCCGTTATGATGGGTATAGGCTCTCCTGCGCCGGGTTCCGTGGAGGTGAATATCGGATCGTGGATCACTCAGGGAGGCCGAGCTATGGAAGCCCGGAGGGAGCCGAACCATGGGAGGCTCGGGGAAGCCGAGCTATGGAAGCCCAGGGAAGCCGAACCATGGAAGGCTCGGAGAAAGCTGAGCTATGGAAGCTCGGGGATGCTGAGCTATGGGAAGCTCGGAGAAAGCTGAACCATGGAAGGCTCGGGGAAGCCGAGCTATGGAAGCCCGGGGGGAGCCAAGCTATGGGAAGCTCGGGGAAAGCCGAACCACGGGAGGCTTGGGGAAGCCGAGCTATGGAAGCCCGGAGGGAGCCGAGCTATGGGAAGCTCGAAGAAAACCGAACCATGGAAGGCTCGGGGAAGCCGAGCTATGGAAGCCCGGGGAAGCCGAACCATGGAAGGCTCAGAGAAAGCCGAGCTATGGAAGCTCGGGGAAGCCGAGCTATGGGAAGCTCGGAGAAAGCCGAACCATGGAAGGCTCAGGGAAAGCCGAACCACGGGAGGCTCGGGGAAGCCGAGCTATGGAAGCCCGGAGGGAGCCGAGCTATGGGAAGCTCAGAGAAACCGAACCATGGAAGGCTCGGGGAAGCCGAGCTATGGAAGTCCGGGGAAGCCGAACCATGGAAGGCTCGGAGAAAGCCGAGCTATGGAAGCTCAGGGAAGCCGAGCTATGGGAAGCTCGAAGAAAGCCGAACCATGGAAGGCTCGGGGAAGCCAAGCTATGGAAGCCCGGAGGGAGCTGCATGGCCTAACGGACTGTATTAGTTTAGCTTATTCCTCAGAGGCATGTCGTAGCGGGCGGAGGGACGGGGTCGGTCTTAGCCCCCTTGCATGATTATCAATGAAATGATGATTCTACCCCCCAATACATGCCCCCCACTCCCTAGTTCGAAGCGTAGGTTCGCACGTAGGGAGTATAGGCCTAGGTGGCGCGATCTACATTTGGGGGTGTGTATTTGATTGCCTGTGCAATGATACCCTAATTAATGCTGTGGGGCCATCTTGCCTTTCCGAGGCGGATCCGTCATTCCTTAGGGTGAAGGTAACGGCTGGGGAAGTGCCACGTGGGAAATCCCAATTTTCACGGCACCCGTAGCGACAGTTCCGAACACCTAGGTTGGGATGCCTCATCCTCACCCTGAGGCAGTTTCGATGGGAAAAAAGGAGTCGTGGTGATGCTATCTTTATTTGTAGAGCCCCTTTCGTTCTCCTTCGAAGAACTTCGTCTTCTTGCTTTCGCTTCGATTCTGCTCATCGTCTCTTGCGATCGAAGATATGGTGAGCCCAAGCGACCAGGCTTCGGAGGTGACCTTGGCTGATCTGGAATGGATGCGCCGCTTGTACAAGATCCCCCAGGATGTCATCTTGTTGGTCCCAACGGTTGAGGATAGAGTGACATCCGGTTTAGAGGATGGAACATTCTGCTACGAGGAAAGCTTGAGGGCAGGCCTCCGGTTCCCCTTCATCCGTTGGTGTGGGAGGTGATGAAGTTCTACAACATATGTTTCACCATGGTGGCCCCCAACAGTTGGCGCAACCTCATCGGGTTTATCTCGTTGTGCAAACGCCTCGGGGTGACTGCGACCCTCTCACTATTCAGGGTGTGTTTCAATCTGGTCTCCGGGAGGGCCTTAGAATGGCCTTACATTGGTCCCCGGAGATCTTTCAAGATGATATCGGACAACCCATCATCGATAAAGGAGTGGAAGTCACGGTTCCTCATAGTCAGGGGGAACATTGGTTTGGATTTCCCTCGGGTGTGGGGGCAGTATGTGAAGGATCCGGAAGCGCACCCGAAATTAATCGATTCGGAGAAGAGGGATTTGGTTGTGCTGCGTGGCAGTCAGGCGCTCCCAGCCAGCGTTCTCTTATCGAAGGATGCTCTTTTTGCGGCCGGATTAAGTCCCGTTGATCCTCGCGGTGAGTATTACCCCGTAGCTGTCAATTTAGTGTGGCTTCATCTTTGATTTCTGTGTGAACTAACAGGCGAATCGTATTGCTCCTACGGTCAAAAAGTCGGCGTTCGTGGACCAGATGAGGGAGGAGCTAGGAAAGCGCTGCAGGAGATCTGGCTCCAGTAGTAAGCATCGGTCCGAGAAGAGGTTTCGCCCCTCTAGTTCCCGCTCCAGGGGGATCGGGAGAGACGGTGATAGTCGGCGCTCTCGTCATCGTAGGCCGAAGCTGCCAGAGTTCTGGCGGTGCCTGATCTTTGGCGGCGGAGGAGGATCTGTCCAGGGGTGAAGATCGGGAAGTCGCGGGGGTTTTGGAGGAGGCTGCTGAGGTTTCCTCCCCCCCGTTATCGTTTTGTCCGATGATGGCGAAGGGGAAACGCCGGCTAGCCTGGGGGCTCCCACAGACGAGGCGGCGCGGTCTCCCTCATTGGAGGCCGGTGGTTCGGCGAGGTCATAGGAGGAAGTGGGGGCAGTCTCCGCTTCCATCGAGGTAGGGGAAGAGGTTGCGGCTACTGAGGTTTGGCCTGGGCTATTGGTAGGAGAGCCAGCGGGCGATGAGGAGATGGCCGAACCCGCCGACCGACGACCGAAGTCCGTGGGGGGCTCTCTGGTGAAGGGCCTTCCGCCGAGGAACAGGGGGCTCCGGGGGAGCAGAAGTTCCTGAAGGGCCTGTCGTGGACAGGGAGATCTCTGAGGAGACGGAAGCAGAAGGAGAAGAAGAGGAAGAAGAAGAAGGAGGAGAAGGAGGGGAGCCGGCGAGCAAAGGAGGTGCTTCGGCCGGGGCTCTCCTTGTTGGAGCCGAAACGTTCGAGGCTTCTCAAGCGAGGGCCCTGGCGATGGAGGCTGGGCTGTCAAGAAGTTCATGGGTCGCGGGAGTTCTGGATGGCTCCCTGGGAGCAGACTTCCACTCACGCGACCCGGAAGTAAGCGCCAGGTTCTCTGCTTTGATACGGTCCGCGTTCCAAGGAGAGGAGAGTTCTTCAATTGGAGGGGGTCACCCGGAAGACCTTGTCGAGGTGGCCTTCCGTCGTGCTGGGGTGCCAAACGAGGCTTTCCTTCTCCCCGAGATTGATGACCTTGCTCTTACAAGGATCGCCACAGACTATGCGTCTCGGGTAAGTTATCGCACCGAAGTCGGATCTTTGGTTAGTTAGTTCTATTATCTTTTATGCGTGTCATCCTTCTTTCGCAGAACGCCCTGATCATGAGGGCATTGAAATGGCGCTTGCATCTGGCAGTTGGAGCTTGGGCCCAGGCCCGCTATGAGGCCGATCTTTTTAAGGAGAGGGCGGAGTCGACTGACAAACTCTCTCGAGCCCTGGTGACCCTTCAAAGGGAGCTCGGGGAGGCTCGCAGAATTCTTGCAGTTGAGAGGGAGAGAGCCCCTCGACTTGCCGCACAGGTTGGTGAGCTCCAGCGGGAGCTTGGGGAGACCAACAGGACCCTCGCGGTCGAGAGGGAAAGAGCCTCCCAACTTACCGTACAAATTGGTGAGCTCCAAGGCTTCCGTGAGCAATCCGAGAAGGCCAACCTGGAGCTTTCCCAAGCCATGGCAGAGCATGAAGGCAAGGTTAAGTCCATGTAGCTATTCTTTGATAAGAAGTGGGACCAGCTGAAAGCCAGCCACGCTGAAGATAAGGCCAGTTGGAGAAAAAAGTTCGAGGAGGAAGAATGCAAATGCCGGCGGCAGCAGGACCATCTCACCCGCCTAAGCAAGGAGCTTGCCGATACACAGGATCGGCTAAAGTGGTCGGATGAACGAGCTGCCCGACTATCTGATGAGGTCGACTTTGCTCATCAGGAAGTTGGAGATACCCAAGCCCGGGTAGACGAGCTAAAAGAGAGCCTTCGCCAGAGTCAGTCGGCTAGGTCTAGGGCTCTCAACAGGGTTCACGTGCTGGAGGGCGAGTTGGCCTGGCGGGAGGAGCAGGTATGGCTCTATTGGATTCATTCGTTTTGACCTTTCAATTTTCGCTTTACTCGGCCTTTTCGCCTGCAGACGCATAAGATGAGGCATGAATTCCAGGGATGGTTGGTGGCGTTCGGAGAGGAGGCGGCCTCGAGGCATCGAAGGATCTCTGAACTGGAGAAGCAATTAGCCGAGGCGAGTGTGCGGGCCTCTTTGGCGGTGGAGGAGTACAAGAAATCCACCGAGTTCACCGACGAACGTAGGGCGGCCTGTGCTGACGCATTTCAGCTGGGCGAAGATGAGGCGAGGGCTAAGGTCGCCCAGGCTTACCCTAACCTGGAGCTGTTGTGCCTAGACACTGAACATTATGAAGCATACACCCCGAGGGTCGAGGAGGACGAATATGGAGAAATATCTAATGTCGACCTCGATGCCATTATAGGAGTCGATGCAACTGCCGACGTATACCGCCGTGGCACCTTCGATAAGGGAGAGCCAAGCAATGCCCCTGCTGATGCAGCCGCAGGAGATGCTGGGATTGATCCCAAATCCTGACCCTTTGGGGGGCCATATGTGTTTTTTCCCTTTCTTTCGTTTTGTAGCTTGACCGGAAATCAATAAATGGATCGGCCGTTTTTCACTTGTTTGTCTTCCCCGGATGGCTTCTTGTCTCAAGTTTTGGTGGAATGTCCTGGTAAAGGCCAAGGCGTAGGGGTTGTCTTGATGAATAGGTCGGACGTCAACGTAGCCTAGCATGAGACGATTTAACTTGGCTTGGGCCGATGACACGGCAGTTCGACCAAATCCGAAGAGCGAGATAGCCCTTACGGGGCTGAGGGATAAAGTAGCTCGGCTAGGGCCGGGGAACAAAGTAGTTCGGCTGGAGCCGAAGGACAAAGTAGCTCGGCCGAGAGCAGATGCTCCGATTGGTTTTTGAAGTATAGGAACAGCTTCGGCCCCACAAGGGGGGGTTAGGTGATACCTAGGCCTTACACGCAACCCGACTGGGGGTTCATTACCGAGGAACGCACGGCGTTCACACCCCTTAAATGCTTTGTCAGTGTTCTATCTTTTCTCAGGCGAGTCGATTTTCGTTTTGCCGAAGTGGATGATACGGTTTTGACGCCAGTAAAAAGCTACTCTAGAGCCTTCCGGGAGGCCTTTATTGTGTTGGTCTTTTCCCACGCGGGTTGTTTCAACGTGTGATGCAAGCGTTTGCCCGCCATTGGAGGATGTCATTTTCATAGGATGATCCCCTGAATCTGTCAGTTTCCGTAGGATCGGCGGGCGATTTTCTGCGTTCAACAACCATGATCCGGGATTGAAGGAAATCTTTGCGTGCGTCATGGCCCAGGTGATGGGTTTGGCGCGCAATGGGGCGCTGTTTTCATCCTGGGAGGCCACGTGGTGGCATGGGTTAGGTGTTTTGAATTTTGGGGCTTCCTGTTTTGATAGCTGCTCCCGATTTGCTTCTGCCTATAAAAAGGGGGGAAGAGGGGTCGTGTTAGGCCATCCCCAAAGTCTCCTTCCTTGTTAGAGTTTCCACAATGCCCATCTCTCTGGCGTTTCGAGTGGGAGGACCGAGCTTTCCTTTCATAAGCCTTTCTTCCCTGGATAGTTGGGGTGATGAAGGAGCCGTTGGAGAGTGGCTCGCCCTTAGGGGATGAGCCTCCGGTTCGGGCACGATCGGGCTGCAGCATGGGCTCCCTCCTGGGCGGACCTGCAAGACAGTCCTCATGCGAGAGACGTTGGGGGTGGCCCTTTATGGAAGACCCTCCAATGCCCAAGTCAGTGGAGACCAGCAATCAACAAATATGGGGAGAAGGATCCCGAGGAAGAGTTCCTTCGAGCTCTCGTGGGAGCTTTTATGGCGGAGTGTGAGAACTGCAAATGAAAAATGGGCGTAGAATAGCCGTACCTGAGAGGCTTGAGGGTGGTAGTATTTATAGGTGGTCATCTGACTTCTTGGACGTGCTCTGGATGAGGTCTGAAAGTTGTTGGGATTCGAAATGGATTCGAATCAGGTTGTTACAGGGCCGGTAGGATCCGTATATGGTTATTTAGAGGATCGACGGCTGGAAGGCGGGGAGAGCTGGCCGATGGCTCGAGACTCAGTGGCTGCGTGGTCCCTAGGCCACATTACGAGAAAGAGAGGGGTGCTAGCGCCTCTTGAATCCCCTTATAGAAATACAGAAGATATCTTTGAAGAAAGATCTAATTTTTTTCTTCTCATGCTCTTTCTTCTTAGGAGGAAGGAACCATATTATAGGATAAGAAAGAAACGTTCCAAGGGACAAGAAGAGGCCTCTTTTCATGGTAACGTCATGGTAACGTTAATCCAAAGAAACAGAAGAAACTCTCATTTTTATGGTAACATTATGGTAACATTAATCTAAGGAAACGGAAGAAACTTCCATTCTCATGGTAACGTTAATCCAAGTGTCACAATCTCAGCCTTTGAAATTAGGAGTTGGTTATCTCATAACTACATGCCCCAATTTGTACATGTTCATCATCGAACTGTAGAGATTCATCATGCCTCATCCCATGGGCATGATTCCATCTTCATATGGCTGAGATTGGCCATCCATACCCGAATAATCAGAGCCATCCATCACATGGATCAAGTCTTATTTGGGTATCCAATTATTTGTTTATCATATGCATAAATAATTTCTCCTTAACATTCCTTCTACTATAATGGATCATATCCATTATTATTATATCTTATTTAAATTGGGTCTTATCCAATTATTTAATTGATCATCTTATCTGAATTAAATCTAATTTAATTCTCATTTTAATTCATCCAAAATTCTCCTTAATACGTGTGACCCATTAGGCCCTTTAACATGTTGGCAATAATCATGTCCTAATCATAGACCCTAGGAATGATTGGACAACTCTTTGTTCAAGTCAACAATATGATTATAGATCATGAGAGGCTCTAGCAAAGCATCATGACCACCCAACTGCTAAAGGTTTTGTTGACGTGACCATCAACACATGTCCATGAACGATTATCATATGATGAAATCCTTTCATCACATATCCCAGATCAATCAGTGGTATGGAATGTGTCAACCCTGCAATTGATCTTTGTTTACTTGATCTCAGAAAAATTGACTCATATGAATTAGAACTTCGAAACCATTTCGAATCCAACTCAACCTTGCAAGGATTTAACAATCAATTTAATCCATCAAGTGGCTGTGAGGTATAACCCTTTCTATCAAGGGAGATGAATCCTGTCTTGATCAAACATCATCTTCATGTGCTTCATGTCATACCCAACCGATACCATATTTGTCACTCGTGGCTAGAGCGACGTTTGGATGTCATCAAAGCATGACATTCCATACATGAGATGCAATGAAGATCTCAAGTCAAAGGATCACTCACACCATCGTCATTAGAGATCAACCATCGACACTATATAGAATATCCATATGGGATCTCTGTACGGGTCATCCAATGCATCGTTACAATAATGAGCATCCACACACCTATCCAAGTATCTTCATACTTCAGCTTATGAAATCAGCTGCTCATCCCAAGGGTGAGGATATGCAATGTGTGCTAGTCTCACGGTGTTCGATGGTGTTCAGTCCCATCTACACATCTACTAGGAAAGTTTAAAGAATCAAACCATAATGTGCAATTTGAATATCATAATTTGTAATCTCTATTACAAATTCCATATGCACGGTTCACATTCTTTTAGACTTTATCTCACAGACATATATATCAAATATATAATAAAAGATATCTGGATAGATAAAGAAACCATTTTTATTTGATTTGTATTCATAGAATATATATAGCATCCAATCCGATTGAATCTAGGCATACACTAACAGTATGATACGCCCATAGCATGCTGAAAAGTTCCTCCATCCACCGGCCTTTGAATCCATCCAGTCGAGTTTTGAGTCCCCAGAGGATGGTGTGATTCATGACCTTGGCCTCCCCATTAGCTTGCGGGTAGCCGACGGAGGTAAACCGGTGGCAGATGTTCAACTCGGCGCAGAAAGTCTTGAATGTAGCGTTGTTGAACTGTCGACTATTATCGGTGATGATGGTGTGAGGCAAGCCGAAACAACATATGATAGATTTCCAGAAGAAGGCTTTAACTTTTCTCTCGGTAATCTTGGCTAGTGCTTCGACCTTAACCCATTTGGTGAAGTAGTCAATGGCGAAGAGCAAAAACCTTTGCTAGCCTGAAGCCGAGAGAAACAGTCCGAGGATGTCTATCCCCCACTGGGCGAAGGACCATGGGGCCGAGAGCGGACTCAATGAGGCGGACAGCTAACGCTGGATATGTGCATGTCGCTGACAGCCGTCACACTTTTGAACTAGTTTGGCGGTGTTTTCCCTTATGGTGAGCCAATAGTAGCCTTGGCGGAAGGCCTTTTGGGCTAGCGATCTGCCCCCAGGTGATTTCCACATATGCCTTCATGGATTTCTCTGAGGATGTAGTCGGCGTCTGCAGGTCCAACACATTTGAGAAGATGGTAGAAGAATAACCTTCTGTATAGATGTTCGTCCAGAAGGATGAACTTGGAGGCTTTCCACTTGAGCAGCCTAGCCTCCTTGCAGTTGGCTGGGAGGGTGCCGTCCGTGAGGTAGCGGATGTGGGCGTCCATCTAAGTCGGCTCCTGGGCAAGCAGGAGGACCTCCTCTCTATCTTTGATGCTAGGCCTCTCCAGGTGCTCGATATAGGCATCCCCTATGACACCGCCAACCGAGGTGGCCAGGCGAGAAAGAGTGTCGGCCTTGGCATTCTCGCTCCGAGGGATGTAGCTGATGCTGAAGTAGGCCAATGAAGAAGCTAGGAGACGAACCTTATCTAGGTACTGCCCCATGGTGGGGTTTCGTGCCTCATACTCTCCGTTAATTTGTTTGTAGACGAGTTGAGAATCGGTAAAGGCCATAAGATGCTTTACCCTGAGCTCCTCGGCAAGTCTCACCCCGGCCAGCAGGGCTTCGTACTCAGTTTGGTTGTTCGTAGCTTTAAAAAGGAGTCGAAGGGCATACTCCACCTTCTCTCCCCCCGGACCCGCAAGGATGAGGCTGGCATAGCTCCCTTGGGAGTTTGAGGCACCGTCCACATGGAGGATCCAAAATTCCCCTACGTCGTCAAGTTCAGCGTTGGATTGTTCCATGGGAGTTTCTTTCGCTTGCTCCTCTGCCCAAGTGCACTCGATCAGGAAATCAGCTATAACTTGGGATTTTAGAGCCGGCCTTGCCTGGAATGAGAGGTTGAATTCTCCCAGCTTGATCACCCATTTGGCAAGTCGGCCCGAGGTGTCATGACGAGCCAGTATGGCTTTAAGGGTTGGTCTGTGAGCACCATGATAGGATGAGCTTGGAAGTATGGTCGAAGACGCTGGGCGAAGATGATCAGAGCAAAAATAATCTTCTCTATCCTGAAGTATCTGACCTCAGCATTGTGGAGTACCTTGCTCGCATAGTAGACAGGCTTATGGGTTTCATCGATGTCGAGGCACACCAAGATGGAGCTGACAGCTTTCGAGGAGGCGGCAAGGTACAGGAAGAGACTCTCCCCATCCCTTGGCTTCGACAGGAGTGGCAGGGAAAATAGAAACATTTTCAATCCTCTGAAAGTTTTCTGGTAGTCTTCCGTCCATTCGAACCCGTTCATCTTGCATAGGGCTTTGAAGAAAGGCAAGCACCTCTTGGCTAACTTAGAAAGAAATCGACTAAGGGCCGCCACCCTTCCAGTAAGCCACTGCACCTCCTTCTTATTGGTCGGTAGTCTCATGTCGAGGATGACGCTGATCTTCTCGGGGTTTGCCTCGATTCCTCGCTGAGTTACCATAAAGCTCACAAATTTTCCCGCTGTGACCTCGAAGGCACACTTCTTTGGGTTCAGCTTGACTTTGTAGCGGTGAAGATTATTGAAGGTTTCCTCTAGGTCAAAAACATGGTCGGGAGCATGGATGCTCTTCGTCAACATGTCGTCCATGTAGACCTCCATATTTCGGCCCAGTTGGTCTTGAAAGACTTTATTCATCAACCTTTGTTAAGTTGCTCCCGCATTCTTGAGGCCAAAAGGCATTATCTTATAGCAGTAAATGCCCTTCTCGGTCATAAAAGAGGTGTGCTCCTCGTCGTCCGAATCCATCTTTATCTTGTTGTATCCAGAGAAGGCATCCATGAAGCTGAGAAGCTCATGGCTGTATGTTGAGTCTACCAGCTAATCAATCCAGGGCAATGGGAAGCTATCTTTCGGGCATGCCTTGTTGAGGTCAGTGAAGTCGATGCAGATCCTCCAACTCCCATTTGCCTTTCGGACCATGACTATGTTGGCTAACCAGCTTGGGTAGTGTGCTTCCCGAATATGGCCGGCAGCAAGCAACTTGTTAACCTCCTTGTCAATGGCTCTCTGCCGCTCAGAACCAAAACTTCTCTTCCTTTGATGGATCAAACGGTGCTTTGGGTCGATGTTGAGCTTGTGGGTGATCACCTCTGGTAGAATGCCGGGCATGTCGGACGCCAACTAGACGAAGATGTCCGAGTTGGCCCGTAGGAAAGTCAAGAGGCAATCATGGTCTTCTGAAGGGAGAAGTCCACCGACTCGCACCATCTTCGCCAGATCGTTCCCCAGTGGAAAGGTCAGTAGCCGCTCAGCCGACTCTCCTCCCTTGCTAGATTCCCTAGGGTCTGGTGCTTCTGAGGCCGGCTCGACCTTCTGGGTACTCGAAACCATATGATAATAGGGTAAGATCGGGCTGGTCTCTCCTCGCATCTCGCTGACTCTATTACTAGTAGGGAACTGCACGAGCAGCCACTTGGTGGAGATAACTGCATCAAGAAGGTTAAGGCCAGGTCATCCGAGAATGGCGTTGTATGCCAAAGGTACCCGGACGACTAGGAACCTCATAATAACTGTGCTCTAACACGATGGTGTTTCGACCGTCACCGGTAAGGAGATTTTGCCTTCTATCCTCATCGAGTCTTCCGTGAATCCAACTAGGGGAACTGTTACTAGCTAAAGAGAATCAACAGACAAATTCGTCCTAACAAATGCATCATAAGTAATGATATCAACCGAGCTGCCACTATCAACTAGGATCCTCTTTACAGGATGTTTGGCAATCAACATCGAAATAACGATGCCTTTATTATTTACATTTTCTACCCTAGCTGATTCTCCTCTAGGGATTACATCATCTAAACCCTCACTCCCCCTCGGCCGCTTAGATAAAGAGGCTGCCCCCCAAGACACCATTTTCACCATCCTTTCCATCGGGGCATTGTCGATAGCAGCCTGAGCAAGTGGAGGCCCCATGAGCACTGGCACCGCCGGGGGCACTTTTTGGACATACTTCCTGAGGTACCCATGTTGAATGAGTTCCTCTATGGCACGCTTCAGGTTGTAGCAGTTGTCAATATCGTGGCCGTAGTCCCGGTGGAAGAGGCAGTAATGACTTTTGTTGCGGGGAAGGCCTTTCTTCATAGGAGGGGGTCGTTGGAGGTAGGGCTCATCCTCAATTTCTGAGGATGTGAGAGTGGGGGGTGAGGAGAGGCATGAGCTCGCTTTCCAAGGGAGCAAGGCTTCGACGCCTGCTGTCCGATCGGTGCGGCAGCTCGAGCTTCCTAGGGCGAGAGGATCCGCTTGGTTTAGGACAGGCAGACCTCCGGCTGGATCCTCTCGCAAACTTCCGACGGGTGAAGTCGGCCACATCCGTACAAATATATTTTTGTGCGCGGAGGAGGAGGTTGGCATAGGAGCTGGGGGGCTTTTTGTCCAGAGAAAAAGTGAAGCAGGAAGGAAGAAGTCCCTGCTTCAGCATCAGAGTCGCTACCGCATCGTCCAAATGGCAAACTTCGAGGGCGGCCATTTTGAAATGGGCCACGAAGTCCCGAAGTGACTCCCCTTCCTTCTGATGCACAGATAAGAGGCTATCCGCGACTCTCAGGATCCTTTGGTAAGCGTTGAAGTGTGCTAGGAATGCCCTTTCCAGCTCTCGAAAGGAATCAATGCTGTGTGGGGACAAGCAGAAGTGCTAGGCACAGGCGGCTTTCCATAGAGTGGCGGAAAAAGCCTTGCACAAGAGGGCATCTGTAGCCCCTTGAACTTGCATGAGGGCTTTGTAGCTTTCGAGATGATCGAGGGGATCGGTCATACCATCGTACGGATCCAATTGAGGAAGACAGAATCTGGAGGGGATGGACTCCTTAAGTATTCTGCGGGTGTAGGGAGGACGGGTGTCGTACTCTTTCTTCGGCTAGTTATTGATTTTCTGGTAAGCTCTTCCAGCTATCGGCGGTACTCATCTGGACGCTCCTCCGTCTGGTGATTGATAGTTGGCATCTTCCTAGATGGCTCAGAAGATGAGGAAGAAGAGGAAGGGAAAGAGCACGGAAGGTGGTGCCTTCGCTTTGACTCTTTTTGGCGTCGGGGCTCTGAGGAAGATTCACCCGGGCTATGAACAAGGGAACGCGTCCTCTTGAGGGGCTTCTAGCGATGCCCTCTAGGAGAGGCATGACAGTGGCCATCTTCCCGACGGGGGGATCTTTCCCGCGCAAACTGCTAGCTGGTCAGCGCAGCAGACGATGGTGCAGGTGGAATAGGCTGATGATGAGTGGCCATGGACTGCTACTCTCAGAGTCCATGGATCATCGCTGTGAGGGTTTGAACTTGTTGGGTGAGTATTGCTAATTGCTCAGCTTGAGTAGCCACAGTTGATGGTGCATGAGCAATCGAAGGATCGACAGTAGGAAGATTGGCCTCCTGCTGCTTCATCGGTGGGAGGTGCCCCTCTGGATAACTGGCGGAGGCATTCTGAGCCCGTGTCACCACCATTGTTGATGGAGAGGGAGAGGAAGAACTCACAGACAAATGTTACAGAGCTCGTCTTGTTTTCTAGCCCCCTCCCCCTACCTGGCGTGCCAATCTGTTGACGCTCGATCACTAGAACCAGATGTCGGGAAAAATGCTGACTGCTGGTATGGTCCTCTTCGGAACGGATGACCTGCAAGAAGCTCCGGTACCGAAGGAAGCTCCGGTAGGGACCCTCCGACGATTAAGTCAGCAACTGAGGTCACAGCCGGAAGGAAGCTTGAAGAAGCCTCCCAAAAAGAAAGAAGACCCTAGGGGTCGGAATGCCCCTTAGGGTTTAGGAGTGTGTAAGGGAATGTGAGTGTGAATGTGTGGATACTCGTGCTTATGTACCTTGATTCTGAATTCTCTTACCATTTATAGGCCTATGACATCCGTTTGGGGATTAGCTACGTTAAGTTTCATGAAAAGGAATGTCTGTGGGGCACGTGATAATTACGTGAGTAGGGGCTGATTGGTGGACTCTGTCCTATCGAAGACATAGGCTTGGCGGTTGATGGGCTTGGTCCCATCAACTGCGCGAGTCAGGCGGTAGGTGGGCCTGGCTATGTCAAGTTATATAGGTTAGGTAGTAGGTGGGCTTGGCGATGATCAGGCAGTAGGTGAACCTAGCAGGAGCCACAGGGGGCCGACTTGGAGAAGTCGGGGCCGCCTCGGCCGACCTGAAGGAGTCGGGGCCACGGGGGATCGGCCTGGAGAAGTCCGGGTTGTCTCGGCCAACTTAGAGGAGTCGGAGCCGCAGGGGGCCGACTTGGAGAAGTCGGGGCCACCTCGGTCGATTTGGAGGAGTCGGGGCCGCAGGGGGCCGACTTGAAGAAGTCGGGGCCGCCTCGACCGACTTGAAGGAGTTGGGGCCGCAAGGGGCCGACTTGGAGAAGTTGGAGCCGCCTCGGTCGACTTGAAGGAGTCGGGGCCGCAAGGGGCTGATTTGGAGAAGTCAGGGCTACATTGGCCGACTTAGAGGAGTCGAGGCTGCCTCGACCGACTTGGAGGAGTCGGGGCCGCAGGGGGCCGACTTGGAGGAGTCGGGGCCGCAGAGGGCCAACTTGGAGGAGTCGGGGCTGCCTCGACCGACTTGGAGGAGTTGGAGCAAGCGCGTCCATCAGCTTTCGCTCATGCTGTTGACCAACTTTGCCGTTATTGTCCACGTGGCATCACCAGCCACATCAGATGAACTACTATGTTTTCTACTAAAAGGCTTCCTTTGTATTGATTGTTGTAGGAGTGGTGCTAAGGTTGACTATCCTATCATGATCGATGCTCGACTTGATGGATGATTAGGTTTTTTGTCAACCTTGCTCTCTGTAGCTTGATCATTAGTCATAGCATTCAAGCATAGGAGAAAACCCCCCTATGGTAGAGGCTCTATGTTCATATTGCAGGTACATAGTGATGGAAGCCTAAGAGAAATGAGTTTGGATTTATTATGAATTTAGGTAAGAATCTCTTTTGGCATGGCATGGATACATATTGATTTCATTCGCATGCTTGTTATTATCAATCATATGTTTAATTTATGCATTTCGTATGAAATCCTATTATGAAAAAAGCATGATATATTTAAGAATAAGTGTGTATCTATAGTATACATGATGTATGATGTAGATTGCATGCTATAGAATATTACATTATTTCTTATATGTTCTTAAATAAAATTTAATTTTATAGATGGTTCAACAGAATTGGTAATGAAAGATACTAGACTAGTTATATATTCTAACTATTTTAGAGATAGGCTTGGATATTCTATCTGTCTCAAGGATAGGCTTGGTTATTTTAACCATTCCTGGGCTAGCCGAATTATTCTTGCTATCTTAATAGCAAGCTTAGTTATTTTAATTATCTCAAGGACAAGCTTGATTATTCTATTTATTTTGAAGGAAGGTTTGTCTGTTCTGGTTATCCCAAGGATGAGCGAGTTGTTCTAAATATCTTATAGATAAGCCCAGTTGCCTGCCATTAGTTAATGCATGGCAATGACTCGTTTAATGTCTGTAGTTGGATATTATGATAGTGATTATGATGGTGTGTTTACTATTGACCCTAGATAGTAGTTTACTTGTAGTAATTATATAATTGACAATATCACTTCCTATTGATTTAGAGTTATTATGTTATAGTTGATATATTATATTGAGGCATACTTATATTTTATTGTTTATCTTCATTTATGCTATATGTTATAATGAACATGATATTAGATAAGATAATCTTGGATAAATTGCTCTTGATAATAATAATAATATGGACCATGTTGAAATATGATTTTAATATAATATTAAATTATTATTTACGATGCATTTGTGCCTATATTTCATGTGGGTGTAAGCGGAGATTTTTATTGCATTTACCTTCTGTTTGGATGGAGAGAAAATTAGGAGGAAAGAAAACTATGAGAGAAAATAGGAGAGAAAATGAAATTTATCTTGTTTGGATTGAGAGAAAAGTTGGAAGGAAAGAAAACTAGAGGAAAAAAATGATGGCCCTACATAAAAGTTTTTTCTCTTAAACCGAAAAGATTTCGGAGAGAAAACTCAAAAGTACTTTTTATTTTTTTTTATTTTTTATTTCAATATTAATCCTCCAAAAAAAAAAATCGATACATTTCTTTAATCATCTATAATAAGGATATTATTGTCATTGTAAATTATTAATTTTTCTCTTCTCCTATTTTCTTCCACTCATCCAAATAAAAAAAAAATATTTTTTTTCTCCTAACTTTTTTTTTTTTTTTTTTTATTTTTTTTCTTTCCATTCAAACAGATCATTATGGTTATACCTATGAGTTACCCGATTGTGTGAAACCTAGTAAACGGCTGGGATATGGCAGCTGGCCAATAAAAGTTGCAGGTGTTTTTTTAATGATCGTTCCCGGCAATAAGTACAGGTGTCAGGTGCTGATCTGGATGTAATTGCTTTGTGAGCAGGTGGCCCAGCTTATTAATTAATTCTCCACGCCGTTCACCCAATTAAATATAGCACCATCGTACCATCATGCAGCAACGGCGCCGCATCCTAAGAATAAGATCGGCGCCTCGTGACATCCCAAGGTTAGAGAAGATCAACATCCACCGCATCTCTCTAACCACCAGCGTAAACCATCAAAACTTGAAATCCCTCGCCCGTATAAAATCGGAACTCTTCTACCCCTTCTTCCCTTCCCTTCCCTTCCCTTCCGATCCAAACGCTCTTCCTCCGCTCCACCCCTTCTCTACCCAACCAAAGTTTTCATTTTGATTTGTTGATTGTGTGAGATCTAATAACTAAGTTTTCTTTGCCAACTTTCAAGAAAAATGAATGTGGATGCAGATGGGACAGGAGACGTTTTCATTTGAATACCCTGGACCACAAGACCCCTTGCATTCAAAGGATATCGTCTCTATCTCCGTTAGGTAAACTTTTAATGCTCCTCTGTAACCTCAATTTCTTTTCCCTCTTGTTTGATGAATTAGTGGGTTTGAACTTGGTATTTTCTTTGATGGCGCACATCAAATTTGGCTGAAAACAATACTTAGTTGGGGAATGATGGCATTGGCATGTCAAAGAAGATGCCATGGATGAACAAAATGTCCTTTGGTTGGAAGGGGCATTCATGGCCCCTCAAATGCATCCATTTATTACATAGAATCTAAACATTTCTTCCAAAAACAAAAGCACATGTCCTAGCTTAATTGTGCCACCAGTCTCTATTGTTGTGTTCTTCCTTATCTCTTGTGTAAAGGGATTGGTTGTTTATAGGTGGTCCTCCCATGGCAACCAAGGTGAAAGGGCTCTTCAAGGGGTTCAAAAACATCACCCAAATCTTTGGTAATGAGCTTGGATCTTTATTTCTCTATATTTATCTCATATTTCACAACTCCAAGATTTTTATGTTACACAGATTCTTTTGCAAATGAGATTTAAAACATTGCATTGGTTTTGCTTTTCCACTGCAGTTGTCAAGGAGCATGAGATGGAGATTGGATACCCAACAGATGTGAAACATGTGGCGCACATTGGTTGGGATAGTGCATCTATGAATGCTCCTAGCTGGGTATGCAAAAATACTGTAATAAAATGTCGAGGCAAAAAAAAAAAAAAAGTTTTCCTTCCTCATCATTGATTTTTGTTCCAATGTCCTTGTTTTATTGTTTTAAGATGAATGAGCTCAGGCCATCGAATGATTACTCATCAACATCTCTTGGCAACCATGGAGAGTCCAGAGAGGCCTCTTGGATTTCTCAAGGTACTACTCCTTTCTTTTTCTTCCCTCATTATTTCTTCAAGTAAAAAGTTGAGAACATTAATCTATGCTTGAGTATTTTTATCCAGAGTTTGAGGCTGGCATGATGATGTTTCAGACTCAAAGAAAGTTGCAAAACATGATAGTTACCTTGAGAAAACATTCAAACAACTACTACAAAAAAAGTATTCCAAATCTTGAAATCATAGCAGCACTGTACATCCTATAACTACAATGATGAATAAGGACAATCAGGAAGTAAAATGCAATCAGGTCATGAATGATTCTTGGCAACATAGACGTTACCAATTTATATTATTATCCAAATATTTTTAGGTACATGTTGAAGATGGTAGCTAACTTGGTAGAAATTTTACTAACAGGGCAATCTTTTAGAAATTGGAGTATGTTTACCTGAAGGGTTTAGACTTTAGACTAGGCCTAAATCCCTGGTGTGGGATGACTGGTTTTTCTGGTCTTTTCTTCTTCCTTTCTTCTTTTTTCCCCTCTTCTTTCTGCCTTTCTTCTTTGGTGTTCTACTTTCCTTTAAAACTATTTCATTCCTACCAAAATATGTGGCCTCTTCCATGCTCTTTTTTTTAAAAGAAAAAAATCTAAATAGACATGTCAGAGTAGAGTGTGCTTCCAACGTGCAGCTCACTTGCTGATAGCTAAATCCCTTTAAATTTGAAATTCTGTTAAGAATTTATTCGGATGCTAAAAAGCTAGATGAAAGAAGGTGAAATTGAAAGTCTACGTCAGAACAGCTTGAGCATTTTAGGCTTAATCATTTGTTAGGCATGGCAAAACATTGTTTTCTAATTTTTCTTCCTCCCCCCATTTGAAGTAGTTATTCAACATAGAACACTTCTTTTGCGAGACAGAGAAAGACAGAGGATAAAACGCCCAAGTCCTCTGCCCAAGTATTTTGGGAATACTCTCCTGGAATGCCACTTTCTGTATTGGATTAGCTCTATGATGCAACAGTCATCCTATGACATCCTCTTCGAAACTTTGGTGGTTCCATTATATTAAAGAGCATTAAGTTTTCAGGGTTTGCAAGGCCTAATAGAAGTGTATCTCATATCTCATCTCTTGGATTTATATTTGAGAATGTCTGACAACGGAATTACTTAACCTTCATATTTAATGAATTTGACTTGCATGTGTTCTACTTATATTATACCACCATTTTTTTTTCACATTTTCACAGGTTTTGATCGACCTGGAGGACTTCAGCCATCTCTTGCAACAAATATAGATTGCATTCAGCCTGATAAACCTAAAGCTCCCAAGAGGACGAAACGAAAAAAGTCTAAGGTTTCATCTCCATCTTCTTCATCAAGATCTTCCAGAAGGTCATCAAGAGCTGCACAATGCACCACAATTGATGAGGAAGGTCGTGATATGCACCAAGTCTGTACAATAAAATAATTTTTAGTATGAAACCATGAGAGTGATGATATGACTTCACATGATTGGATGAAATAACCATCTTGAGACTTCTTTGGTGACTAATGCACATAATGAATGAAGGACCATGCCCCTATGGACGGTTTTCTTCCTTTGGTCAAGTGAATGCGGACAACATATACCTATGTTCTTTTTGCTTGTCCATGGCCTAATCTTCTTTGCTTTTATATAATTTCTTTTCTAGCATTTTAGTTTGATTTGGTTCTTATTTCGACATAATGTATTTACAGGATCAATAATAAAGCATGTAATCGACCAAAAAGAAAATGTTGTTGTCGATGTTTGAATTGAGCTAGGAAATGAATACATCAAATGAGTGAAAACTCGAGACATCTGAAAATTTTAGAAAATTGAAATTTTTTGTGCATGAATCAAACTAAAATCAAGACAAAGTTTTGTTTTCTAAACTATGCTATACCCCAACCATATTCTATTGGTTATTGTTGCTGCTGAAAAGCTGCTAGCACATTTAGATTCATTTTACAAAGTTCTAAGAAAGAAATCAGACAATATCTAAAAAATAAAGCATCATTTCTATTTTACCAGGCTCAAAGGGGAGGACGGATGCAAGAAATTAATCATGCAAGAGGCCAAAAATAAAGCATCATGTCCAAACCATTCGATAATTATCTAATAAAATTTACCTTGCATTTAACATGATTTTAAGATTAATAATCAAAGGACTAAGCAATTCATGGTTGTACCTAGTTCATCATTTATGACCAAATAAAAAGGATATTATTGTTGGAAGAAATTTGAGCACCATTTGAGAGAATCAAGAAATGCAGTGATGTACATTTAATTTGAGTTACTGGTTCTGTCCATCTTAGAGTCATAAGGACACAAGCTATAGTTCTACATTTGGATAATGATTTCACAGACTTGTACCATGACCAACATAGGTTTGGCAAAGTAGGATATTACAACTGAGCAGCACTTCACTCTTCCTTTATAATACTAGAATTAAGGCAGATGGAGAACAATCCTAGGTCCTTGAAGGATATAGAAAATAAGTACACTACAGCTTAGTAAACAACAGTATTCGAGTCAAATAATATAAATGAATCGATTAAATCAAGTAATCAACAAAAGTGAACTTTAAATTTGAATGCAAAACACATGAGGTTACCATATGTTAGCATTACTCGCTAAAAAGCATCACATACTATGTTATAATCATAAGAACATAGAACATAGCGGAACATACTACTCATATTTGCCTTTTTATGAAAAACCCCGGTTTTGTATTTTGAAGACAAGGAGGATATAAGCTCATCTAATAACCTTTTGACTACCTATGACTTTCTCTACGATTACAGTTCCTATAATTAAAAGAAGAGAGAAGAAAAAAAGATGAGGGATACGGAATGAACAAATTTATAAAAGAACCCAAAAATTACTAGCCTTACATCTAATCATAGATTAATTAATGGATGTACTCCTTATACAAAACCAACCATTAACATGCCATGAACATTACGATTTTCTCCACTTGGCTCATATGCTAAAGCTCCTGAAAAATTGGTTTAGGAACTTCCCAATCAAACCAGTTCGAAAAAAAGAAAAATCTAAGCTCCTTAACCTCAAAAGAAGATATATATGCTTTAATAAACTAAATCTAGATAGAGATAAGAAACACAAAACTAAAATTAAATTTTTGAAATACATATGTAGGGGAGAAACATAGAAAATATAGTACCAAAGATAAATGTGGCTTTCATAATGGGCATAAAAAGAACTTGAGAATTTTCAAGGAGTTCTTGTTGGATGGCTACCAAGTGTGATGTAGCCAGACATTTTTCTTTAACTGTAAACTTTGCTTTTGAAGAGATTTTAGTATTAATCTTGATTAGCTAGGGCTTAATAAGAGGCTTTTAGCCTTTGAGATTCTAATTTTATTTTAAAAGAACTAAAAATGCATGTCACGTGCATAAAAGTGAAAAATTTTGTATGATGCAGTGCAAGATAGAATAAAAACTTCTCTTTTGGGAAGCTACTTAAAAGAATTAAAGCCTCAAAGAGGTTAGGATTCTTTGAAAGGTTATTAAAAGGTTAATTTTTTTAAAAGGCTAACGCTAGGTTTGTAGGAGAATAATAGGCATAAAAATTATTTTAGAGAAAATGTAGCTAGAAAAATTATGTGATATGTGTTACTTTATAGAAAATCCGACTAGTTTCAACAATTATCCAAATGCCATACATACATGTCCGAAAAAAATTATATAAAAAATTTATGTAATACGTGTTACTTCATAGAAAATCCAACTAGTCTCAACAATTATTTAAATGTCATACAGACATAACTAAAAAAAAGTTAAATAAAATAGTATGAAAAAAATGCTATTAAGCCATGCATAAATGTCATAAAATATCATATAAAATAGCATTTAAAATAAATTACAACATGTTAGTATATATGAAAATTTAGTAGCAATTTTAATTAAAGTGCTATAAATAATTTTTAGTAGCATAAAGCAACAAATGCTAATCATGATATGCTGCCATATATCATTTTTGTTGTAGTATGTGAAGCTTATGATCAAAGATAATTATGATGCAGCTGAAAAGTTGATATCAAAGTAATATTTTAAATGAAAGAAGGAAAGTTACACTAGATTATGATCATCCTCTAGTGAAAAAGAATTTTTCATAACAAAATATGTCAGAAAAATATGATAATTTTGTTGCATAAAATTTTATTATAATTAATAATTTGGAGTTGTGATTATCTGCACGGACTAGTCCAATTTAAGCCAATAATGTTCATTTAAAATTGATAGTTCATCACTAGTTTTACGATTCAATCCCAGTCAAAATCAAATTAGTCATTATAAATACCTATGTAAATTCATCTATAAGATCCAAGCGAATAATATTTCATTATATTTCTCCTCCAATTTATTAAATCGTTTGGGCTTGTTGCTTAAAGCCCAAGTTGATTTAAATACGGCAACCAGTCTGCCGTCTCACGCGAGTCTACTTGATAACCGCAGCACCGCCTGATCTCGAAAGCGCTTGTTTCCTTCCTCCTCGTCCTTCTTCGTCCGCGAGAATCGCCGGGGTACGGAGAGATGGAGGACATCATTTTGGGCGTTCTCTGTATGCTTATCGTATTCGCCCTCTTCCCTCTTCTTTGGTGGAGGCGACGCCAGACCGCTCCATCCCCCTCTCACGAACACGATGAAGAACCCCAACACCAACAGGTGATTCCAAACACCCTTTTTTTTCTCTCTCTTTCGATATGCCCCCCGAATTTTTGTTTCCTTTTTGGATCCTGTAAAGTATCGACATTTTCCAATTCGAACCGAAACCTAGAAGAGCAAGATCATATAACTACCAATAGAATTTGTGATGAAAATTGTATCATGTAAACACATCAATGGAAAAGAAAATAATTCCTCGAAGTCAGAATTTTTATGACTTCTATTGTAATGCCAAAATTAAATATAATAAGATTCTTAAACCTCGAGACAAAAATGGATATTTCTTTATTTCTTTTCAACTAGTTTTTTTTTTAAAGCTCAGGAAATATTAGAGGGTTTCTCTTTGGAACGTGCTAAAATTCTGTATTCAGTATCGATTAATTTCCCATGAAGATTTCATCGAATGCCTCTTTGTTGCATGAGATCGCCTAGATAATTGATGTTAACCGAGTGTAAACCCTAGAAAAGTGTCAAGCTTTAGAAAAGTCTCAAGCTTTGTTGGGATACATAAATGATAGCTTGTTTCAAATTTAGTTTTTGGGTGGAATACAGTAATCGAAGGCTTCTTCAGATGGACGAACTTTTTAAATGACAGGAAGGTAAAACTTCTTATCACTAAGGATAAGCTGTGCTTGATAATAGCATGTTGGAAGTGACTCTGGGTGACAATGATAATTAAGTTTGGAAAGGAAAGTTTTTTAAAAAAATATTATATCCAAAGATTTTGGAGCTTCTAGAAATTAAATTTATTGGAATGATTCTGGGGTTGTCTTGTAACCAGGATATAATAAGTTGTTCCAAATATATAGCAACTATGAGTTTGTGGATGATATTATAGAACATGCCTAGTAGGAGTACCCATGCTGAAGCTTGAACATAGAAGCTTGAACATAGCCAATAAGGTGATTTGTTTTTGGGTTGAAACAGCACATCTGATAATGTTGGTATTCTGGGTCAAGTGGTCAAGCAGAGTTGCCTTTTAGCAGTCACAAGATTTCAAAACAGAAGACTGACAAATGTGAATAAACAAAACAGCAAAGTTGATTCTAATTTTAAGATTCTTGGAAACTGATACAAATCCTTGCTTGGTTGAATCCCTGGAATCCAATAATATTCTCATAACAGCAGTGCTGGAGCCTTTTTTGACACTTAAAACAAACATAAGCAACATACAGCAATGCTTTGTGGGAAACAACTCAAACACTAAATAGTGGAACTCTGGACATCCATGTTCCAATTGCATTAAAAAATCGTTGATATTACATAATGCAAAATATGAGGAGGAAGATAAAGTTAATCAAACTGATTTCTTGGAGGAGCGCTATGATGCAGACAAGCTTATGTTGGGAAGTTGGGGAGAAAAAGTTAAAGTTTGTATATTAAGTTCATTATCCACTGTGCAAGTTTGTTTAATATAATGTCCTCAATCTCACTTACAAAAGGCTGAATTTTGGATTAGGGGGGTAGAAATTAAGCGTTTTGACTTGTTATGATGGTTTTATCTCTGTAACGTCAGCAAATCCAAAAATTAGTGAGGATAAGGAGAAAATAAAGTAAAAGGAACAGAAATGCTAACACAGGCTATAGGCCTCATTTCTTTTTCTTTTTTCTTCAGCATGGAAGCCCACCTTATAAAAGTGTAAGTGAATCAATGGATCTTTTCATTCTTTTCTATGATATTCTACTTTTTCACTTCCTATCACACTTAAACCTCATCCAATTAGAGTGTATCATTCATTCACTTCCTACATGCAGTTTTATTGTAAGTATTATTGCTATATTTTAAAAGGTGATTGTTGTCAGACTATTTCAACATTTTCTCAGCAGCTGCCTTGAGAAGTTAAATTACATATCCTCCAAAATTTAAATACTAGATGAGGACAATTGTTCTAGTACCACTTTAGAAGTGGTGTGCCATTTAAGTTGACTATAAATTGGTTAGGAATGAGATAAGCAAGGAAATGAGGTATTTACTCCCAATATAGTCGTCTCACTTTGTAAGTTTGACATCCATACTGACAACTAATGTTCCTTGGCCAAGATCTTTGTAAGTGCAATTTACTAGTTTGTTAAGTCCTAAATATACAAAGGCCAAATTATGTGTTAAAGACCATATAGAGTCTGATTAGGATGCATCACTATAAAATTTAAAACAATTTCCTGATTAATCTCTTGCAATAGATGCTAGTACTTGATTTATGCAATGCTGCAATTACTTCTGTTAAACAGACACACATCTGATACTTTTGAAATTGCAGCAGTTCTCAGATCTTTTACTAACTGATTTGTCATATATTCATATAAGATACCGGTTCATTCTGTGAGTACAACTGTAAGTACTAGAGGCACAATTTGAAGTTACATCACCTTCTCGATCTTCCCCTTGTTCAGTTATTAAAGCTGCAGTGCCATGTTGCAAGTATCCATGCTTAAAGAGTAGTTCATCTGCAATTCTCTTATGACTTTCATATTCTGAAGTTCATGATGTTCCACAGCAGAAAGAGTAGTTCGCCCTGCTGGGATTCGTCGCATGCGTCGGAGGCCAGCTGCTGCAAGTTCATCTGCTGCTTCAACCAGTGCAGGTCCGCTTTGCCCCCTTTTTGAGCATCTGTTTATATCTTCTTAAGAAATCTTCAACTTTCATCAAATATTTTTATATGTTTTTCCTGACTTCTCCTATATTCCATTTCCATGCTCATGCTTTCTCTTATTTGTTTCACAATTGCATGCTTAACTATGACATTGGATCTGGTTACTTTTTATTTTTAACTAAAAATTTCCTTTCTGATATAGT
The DNA here is from genome assembly GCA_900491605.1 of Calamus simplicifolius. NCBI lineage: Eukaryota > Viridiplantae > Streptophyta > Magnoliopsida > Arecales > Arecaceae > Calamus > Calamus simplicifolius. The sequence goes on along the minus strand of UESW01003854.1, from coordinate 1,754,205 downwards.
CAACAAGAAATCATGGGAATGAGAAACTAATGCAGTTTGGTTTCATAAAGCTTTGCTAGAGAAGGCCTGTGGATGTCCACAAGTTTGGGTTGTTGGAAAGACTCATATTAGCTAGGACTGTGGGAGCCCTAAATGATTCCAATACTTTTATTCTCTTTTTTAGTCCTATGTGGCTGTCGTATGTGGACAGCCCTAAATGATTTAGGATTGTGAGAGCCCTAAATGATTCCAAGACCTTTATTCTCTTTTTTGGTCCTCTGTGGCTGTCGTATAGAAGAATTAGAGGCTAACTATTATAGGAAGTGATGGGATTAGTTTGGCAATGTTTATTAGTGCTATTTTGAATAATAATATTTTAAAAGTCTTCATTAGAAACTACCTATCTTGCTAATTATGAAATCTTCCATTATGAGCTTGTACTGGTTACTAACCTTTTATGATCAAAACAACCTTCCTTGGGTATTGCTTTGTAAACTAGTTTCAGATTTTGAGACTCATCTTCGCTGGTTGATCTTTGGGTCATACCACTTGTTAGAGTTATTTACTAGCAGCATGTCTTTACTCAGCTTTTGAATTTCCTTGATCTTCTTCTAGGTTCCTTTAGGCTCAAACACTTCTGTTTATGTCCATTGTCTCATTGTCATTTCCCTGCTTCTAATAGACAACAGTCTTAGGGTACTGCTGCGTGATTGCTCCTTTTTACGGGAACTTATGGTTCATGATTTGCAAGCACTTCAGGGATGATAACCATTTCTTTTGCTGATCTTATGGAACTTGCAGTATGGTATCCTACGATAGTTTACATATGTTGCAATATTATATCTTCAGTATGCTGTCATGCTTATTTTCCATCATTGAGTAGCTTTATATGTGGATTGTTTCTATATCATTGATGTGCATGTGCACCACTGGTGTGATTTATAGCAGTTTGAGTGCAGATGTTGTAGATGTATGTACTAACCTAAAGGCCCAATAAGATATTTAGCTTCACTTAAAATCCTCTTTCTGCAAGTTGTGATAGTATGGTGCCAGACACTCTTAGGAGATGTACTGGGATATTTATCACCTTGAGCTTGAAATTGATCATGTTTTCAAGTTTTTCTATGTGCTTGCAAGTCCTGATGGCATCTGCTGAATTTTTGAGCTGAAATTCAGATGCTATTGTTGAAAGTGATGAGGAGGTGCCTGAGGCTGATTATTATGTTGCTAAAGCATCTACAAAAAAGGAAAAGAAAAAACAAGAGCGCGAAGTACAGAGACAGGTGGATTATCTTTTGAATCTTTCCTTATTTCTAGTCTTTGTTAGCTCAATGATCATGTTGAGAAACTAGCATATCTTTTATTAGGCTGAGGAAGCAGCACGTGAATCAAGAAAGACAAAGCAAGATAGGTATGCAGAAATGCGTAGGAAGAAGGATGAGGAGCGTGAAGCACAAGAGCGTTTGATGGTTAGTAATAGTATTGTTGGCACACTTAATTGAAGTTATAAATGATTTATTTCTATACTAAAGTGGCTTGTAAGTTGATATAGGAACAAGAAGCTAGGGCTCGACAAGTCGAGGAGGAGGAAGCTGCAGCTTTAGAGTTTGAGAAATGGAAAGGTGAATTTTCAGTTGATGCTGAGGGCGCAACAGAAAATGAACTGCAAGATGAGAACCAGGGTCTACTCTTTAATTTTGTGGAATACATCAAGGTAAGTTTCTCTTTTCATTTTATATAGACATTTTATTACTAGTATTATTTGAAAAGTTGTGTCCCCTGTGAGATGAATATCTTGACCTTGGGTGCATATATTTGACTGAACTGACACTGTGGTATTATTTTTCTTCTAGTAGTTAGAATTTGTGGATTGTGGTGGGATGATTGATTTCGTTAACAGTTTTACAATCCTTTGCAATAATTTATGATTTTCTGTTAAAAAAATAAAGTTAAAAAGAAGTCTGGATTATGGACAGATACAAGGCTAATGAGAGTTATGGTAACCAAGAGGCTTTGCAATATTATCTGCTTCATGAGAAATTTGAGTCTCCTAAAAATTATAAAGATGGTTAGGGACTCAAACCCTCACCAAAAAAGTCCTAAATCTCTCCTCCTCCGTCTCTCCTTCCTCTCTCGTGTTTTTTATGCCTAGCTTTTTTAGTTGCACTGGAGCTCCTTGTTCACTTGTGCATTTTGAGAAATATAAGCAAAATGAACTTATACCCTTTTACAGATGTTCTCAATTCCTTGATTTTATGCACTTGCTGTTGTAAATCCCATCCCCATGTGAAAAAGTGAATGATTAACTTTAGGTTGACAACTAGTCAAGATAGGTTTTTAAGTGTGAAATGAACCCTCATTTGACTTATTTATCAAGTACCAACCATAAAAATGAGGGGTTATACTTAATTAGAGGTAAGAACATAGTACAATAATAAATGCCAATCCATCTTATTATTCTTTTATTAATTCTAACCTTTACATGGCCCTTGATTACCATCTAAATTAATTCAAAATTCAAACTTTGATAGCTAGAGACATCTTTCCTTTATTCTGAAACGTATGCAATATAAGCATTACCATAATTAGCTTTATAGGTTTTCTCTGCTTTCTTGGCTCTAGCACAAAATTGAACATATCTTCTTTTATCAGGTTATCCTCATACTCTTATTGCATGAGCACAAATCATCTAAGTATTAACACTTCTTTTTGTACTACTTTCTAACCCCATGCTTCTAAGCTTTACACAAATTAACCTTTTCATTCTTATTATTGCAGATGCAATGTCTCTACATTTCATTTACTGTATTGTTTAATTATCTTTGTTTATTATATTTTTCATCTGTTTGATATATTCAAAAATTTCATTATAAACAACCTTTGTGAAATCAATAGTAGCTATGCTGCCAGAGTTTCAACGTAAAGGACATGAAATACTATAGATATTGGTTACCATGCATGAAATCATTGGCCATTTTAATAATAACCATAACTCAACTCATCTAAGCCTTTTTCCAACTACATGGGATCGGCTACATGAATATGCTTCCTCCACTTTGCTTTATGTAGGACTAAGTCGACACTCAAATTACAAATAAACATCTCTTTTAATTATTTATGTCCATGTTAGTTTAAGTCTACTTCTATCTTTATCATTATCATGGATTGTTAAAAGATTGCTCTTTCTAACCGAAGCATCTTAAGGTTTTGTTATATATGTCCAAACTACCGTAATTGGTTCTCTCATTTATTTTCAATTAAGGCTACTCCTATAATTTCTCGTATATTTTTATTTCTAATTTTATCTTTTAAAGTTTTATCATATATCCATCTTAACATGCGCTTTAATAATAACCATAAAGAGAATGAAAAGTTCGATAGCATTTTTAGGGTAGCCATGATTTTTATCTTATTCCCTTTAATGAAATTGAATTTTCAGAGATTTCTCTTAACTTTTATAAGATGAAAGTAGTATGACTCTTGATTCATAAAAAGTAATTGTATAGGCATCTAGTAATTCAATATTGAAGTAATGTAAAAGAAGAAATTCTTTTTTATTCCTTCCCCAGGCTAATGGTCAGAACACCGCTAATTAAATTTTTCTGGGTCAAACTCTTGGGAACCCTTCTCAAGGTTTGGGCCTGGCACCTCCTCCCAAGTGGAGGGTTGCAAGCAGCATGTCCTGGTTTGTGACCATGTCCTGGTTTGTGTGAAATAAGAAGGAGCTATTGACACAACCATTTGTCCAAATGTAATCCTATTTCTCTTTATTGAACTTATACAACTTATAAGTTCTAAGTGTAGGCCTTAATTTTGCGAACTTCTTTAACATGATCTCCATTGTGTCTGTGTGCATGTAAAACTACCACCACTACAATCCATCTTACCTTGTACCACTTGTACAGTTTTAAAATGATCACCCTTAAAAGTTTCATTGCTTTGTCTTGCATTGATCTATGATTTAACCCATCCCATCAAATGAACATCATGAATAAGACGTACTTCATTGTGCATAATATATTAATCCTGTTAAGAGGACATTTATTATTACTAAATCAATGAAACTGCTGATAGATACTTGAGAGTATCTTGTCCTCTCAATCATCATAACTACCTTTGGGATGTAAATTTTTTTTTGTTCAAAAAAATGTAGAGCTCTTTTTTTATAACCATTCTTAACCTGCCATTATGTTAATTTTCCATCATCCTCTAGAGCTTGAGACAAGCATCATACACTAATTAGAACCTAGAGAAATGTTACAGTCCTAATTTTGCATTTGCTGGATAACCTACAAATAGGTTGGTGAAAATTAAACCAATAATCCTTGATCTGATTTAAAATTGGAGCAATTGTTTGGTGGGTTGCATTAACTATTAAGAAGGGAGATTAGTTTAAGTTAGTAGGGGGGATAAAATTGAGTGATTAAGGTGTGGTCCTACTTTTATGGAGTCATGTTTTTATGTTTTTATCTTACAAAAATGCTCTGGCACATGATTCCTCTGTGATGGGAAGGGATGAAGATGTCTGTCATTTATCTTCCTTTAGAAGAAACCTGGGATCAAGAAATTGATGAGTTAACATTCTTTCTTCGGCTATATAAGGGTCATATGTACTTTTACATGAACAACTCAAGTTTGACATGCTATATAATGGAAAAAGAGTGAGCATCCACAGTACATGGATAGAGTTAGATATGAATTTAGAGGGATCTGCAGGTTCGTTAATCAGGGTGTGATGAAAGGAATCAAGTTGATGGATAGGGGGCTCTAATATTCAGTCTTCTTTCTTCCTGTTGGTTGATGTTTCCTTAGCTTTCAAAATTTGCAATCCATTGGACAACTAGAGAATTAAATGCATTTTATTGCCTTGTTGTTTTTTCATAAGCTCCCAGCATGCAATGTCATTTAAAAAAATGGTAGAAAATAGAAAAAACAACTTGTGTCAAAAGGAGTGGGACAAATTTTTGGCCATAATGAGCACTTGAGCTCCCATTATTGCTTAATGAGAAGGCTTGTATGCTTGTTTCAAATGTATTGTCAGCTGAACAAGATGAACTTCACTTTGATAACTTAAATGGCTTTAGCTCTAAGTCTGGTAGTTTTGTTTTAGAAATTATTAAGAATACAATTAATATTATGAAATTCAACTCAACTCAACTCATCTAAGCCTTTTCCCAACTACATGGGTCGGCTACATGAATCTGCTTCCTCCACTCTACTCTATTCAGGATCAAGTCGATATTTAAATTACAAATAGTTATATCTTTTTTAATTATTTTTGCTTATGTTAGTTTAAGTCTATCTCTACCTCTATCCTTATCATGAATTGTTTAAAAGATCACTCTTTCTAACTGGAGCATCTAAAGGTTTATGTTGTATATGTTCAAACCATCGTAATCGATTTTTCTCATTTTATCTTCAATTGGAGCTACTCCTATCATTTCTCTTATATGTTTATTTCTAATTCTGTCTTTTAAAGTTTTACCACATATCCATCTGAACATACGCATTTCTGTTACATTTAATTTATTCATATTTTGTTTCAATATTACCCACACTCTGTTCCATATAGCATAGCTGGCCTAATAGCAGTTTTATATAATTTTTCTTTTAATTTTAATGGGATGCATCCATCATACAATACTTTCGAAGCACTCATTCACTTAATCCATCCTGCTTTAACTCTATGATTCATATCTTCATCTATTTCACCTTTTTGCTGGATAATTGATCCCAAATACCTAAATTTTTCACTCCTTGATATCTCTTGGCTTTCAATCTTCACTGTTTCTTCATTTGTATTTCTACTCCCATTAAAATTACATTTTATGTATTTAGTTTTAGTTCTACTAATCTTAAAACCTTTAGATTTTAAAGCCTCTCTTCAAATATCTAGCTTAGCATTTATTTCATATTTAGTTTCATCAATCAACACTATATCATCTGCAAATAATATACACCATGGGATATCATTTTGAATATGTTTGGTTAATTCATCTATAACTAATACAAAAAGATACGAACTTAAAGCAGATCCTTTATGTAAACCTGCAGTAATTGGAAACTCACTAGTTTTTTCTATTGTTTTAACAATAGTTATTGCTCTATCATACATATCTTTTATCAATTCTATGTACCTTTTGGTAACTTTTTTTTTCTCTAAAACTCACCATATTATTTCTCTAGATACTCTATTATATGCTTTCTCTAAATTAATAAAGACCATATGAAGGTTTTTTTCTTTTCTCTGTATCTCTCTATCAATCTTCTTAATAAATAAATAGCTTCCATGGTCGATCTTCTAGGCATAAATTCAAATTGATTATTTGACACTAAAGTTTCAGCTCTTAATTAATTTTCTATTACTTTCTTCCATAATTTATTGTATGACTCATTAGCTTAATCCCTCTATAATTTGCACAGTTTTAAATATCTTTTTTATTTTTGTATACGGGTATTAATATGCTTTTTCTCTAATTATCCAGCATTCTTTTAGTTGCTACAATCCTGTTAAATAAATTGGTTAACCACATGATTTCAATTTCTCCTAAGCCTTTCCAATTTCTTCTAAGCCTTTGCATTTTTCATTTTACTTAAAGCCTTTTTAACTCAAGTATGCTAAATCTATAAAAAAATTTATGCTCATTTGTTACTCCTAGGTTATCACATCTTTCTATCCTTAAATTTATCAAATTATTTTTATTTAATAATTTTTTAAAATAACTTTTCCATTGTTCTTTTATCTCTTCTTTTACTAAGACTCTTTCATCTTCATCCTTAATACATTTAATATAGTCAAGATCTATATATTTTAAAACAATTCCAAAAATATATTTTATGCAATTTTAGATTATATTTATATTGTTTAGGACCTTTGCATTTATCATTTTGGTAGTCTTGCACTGAAACCTTTTTTCTTCATCAATTGTTTGAGAGGCCTTGTTCAAGTAATCCGGTATTTTAGTGTTTGACGGCAATATCATAGAACGTATGAATATCAATATCTGTGAGATCTTCCTTCTCGGTAATTTTACCTTTCTTTAATCAAATTTGGTCAGGATTTCTTTCCCTCCATTTCCATCACACGGAAAAAAATGACTATCTATGGGATATGATCTCCAGGATATTTTATCTATGTTAGAAGATCTGGTTTTTCTCTAGATATCTTTTGTTTCTAGTGTTGCTTAGCTTCCAAATTGTCTATGAACTTGAAAAATCTTGCTTAATGCTTTTTAATATATGAAGAATCGGGCTCAAAAGCATTTCCATATAGATTATTTTTAAAATTTTTTTAAAAATATTTTATTTTTAAAATTTAAATTAAAAGAACCCTACAAAGCCAATGGCAAACGCGAAGCGAATCTTGTTGGTTTTACAGACCATGATAATAGATCATTAACGGCCGTTAAACTACTGGTTGGAGCACTCTCTAGCCTGATGAGAAAGTGAGTGCAATGGTACGTTAATATCCCTCTGCATATAGTTTGATTTGAAAGTTAAATCCGTACATTAAATAGCCCTTGAGATGGGGAAGATACTAATGATGACTCTGACGCCTTACATCCTCCTTCCTTTCTCCCTCACCCCTTTCATTGTCAAATCGGTGCATTAAATGGCCCTTGAAAGCCAAATCCTTTATCGACTCCAATGTCATATGACTCGTATCTTATATTCTTACTTAATCAGCTTCCAGTAGTCCTCATCTTCCTCTCCTTCCGAGCCCTAAGACCGAAGACATCGCCTCGCTTCTCGTTCGCATTCTCGCTCTCCTCCCTTGCCGACCAGATCTCAGCTTCCTTCTCTCGCTCGCGCTTGCTTTATTTCGTGCCTCTCGCTGCCACCCATCTTTGGTTGATCGAGACATGGGCCATGAGGATTAGAAAGTGATCTTCGAAGCTTCTGGGCTCGGCAGACGCGTACGCTTTGCCGCTGCCCTGGTCGGCGTCGGCGGAATCGTGGGACTCGCAGGCCACCACCGCTGCTAGGCTTCTATGTGAGCTCAACCACTTGCCTTGGGATTTGATACCCAATATCCATAGCAGCAGCAGCAGAAGCATGGCCACTTTGAACCCAGACGCACTGGTCTCCATCCCATCTCCCTACCTCCTTTACTTGGAGGGCTACCATTCTCCTCTTCCTCTCCCTCAGCAGTCGACGCCTCCGATGAAGCCATCGAGCCCAGCCCCCAAAAACTTGGTGCCAATAAGCTTCCCCCGTGTTTGGGTAACCCTCGGGTTCGGGTTACTTCGGGTTCGGGTTGACTGCAACCCGAACCTGGTCAATTGCAAATCGGTTCGGGTTAAACCCGGATCTTTCGGGTTCGTGTTGGACAGACATGAGTTTGAGTACGGTTGTAAATCGGGTTCGGCGGGCCGGGTTCAGGTTGAACCCGGCCCAAGTTGCACCCCTAGTTCTACTTCCTCTTGATCGCTAGAATGATTATTTCTTGAGTTCAAATCATAATCTTGCCATTTGCTGCCTTGTCTACCATTATTAGCAGTACATGTCAGCACTTGATTCTAGATTATGAAATAATTATGCCTGTCACAGTAGACATTCATGAACTGTTTTGCTGAGCTCAATGCATCGGACAGTTAAAAGCTCTAGGTTTACTTCCATATTAGCCTCTCAAGAAATGTTAAATTTGATGGACAGCAAACTTATTATCATCAGCGTGCATGCTTGTGAATAAATGCTTGCTGGAAATGCATTCTTTTTTCACTTCTAGAGCCTTCTTTAACCCAAAAGATGGCAGCCTCTCATGGTTGCATGCACTCTTTTCTTCTTTGGTGAATGTGGGAGCACAACTTTCTCTGCATATCTATGATAGTGTAGATCAATGTTGATCTTGGTGCATGGATGCACACATTGTCCACAAATACTGCAGGTCCATGTTCTTAGGTTGGGTGATATGCATATTTGTATACATGTTTGTATTCTTGTGCTTGAATAGTTTGCTTGTAACATAGAAAAATATGCTAGCCTACTGGACAAATAATGAAGTCATATATATGAAATGAGAACACCATAAATCTAGCACTAACTTTTTATTTTTAATTGATTCAGAAACAGAAATGTGTTCCATTGGAAGAGCTTGCATCAGAATTTAAGCTACGCACTCAGGTAGTATCAATTGTCTAGCAAGAATGGATTAATAATTTTATGCACAAATTGGATACTTCTTTAGTAACAATTTAGTTTCCTTTTTGGTAGAAAATTAGCTTAATTTATTAGTTTGGTCTTTATCTTATCCAATGATCCAATCCCATGGGATGGTGGTGTTCGGTTTTCCCTTAGAATGGGATGTCCCACGTCCCATGCCATCCTAGTTAGGCATCTTAGTACTTTTTTGGAACACTTTTTCATAGTATTAAAATTTTAATTTATTGCCACCATTCCTATTTCAAAGATGATTACATATCTAGTGATACATGCAACCTAACCAGATACCTGATTTACTGTTACTGTGATATTTAACTCATGTTAGAATCTTAGTTCATCTGTATTGATTAGACTTCCACCGAATGCACATCTAATTTTTTATCCTTTTAATTTATTGCCTGATGTTTTTGCAGGACTGCATCAACCGAATAGTTACACTGGAGAATATGGTATGTGTCACAAACTCTTGTCATTCCTATTCTTTCTGTTACTGTTTCATATGACATTGTATTTGGAGAATCATCTTATTGCTTGCAAACTACCAGGTCTATTCTGGTTTTTGTCTATTTATCTGTTGCTTTCCATTTTGGGTATTTCTTACTGCTGTTGGGCCCTTAATTTATTATTGTTGTATGGTTTGATTTTTGGGTCTTTCCAATACCACCTTGAGTTACAATGTTCAAAAGTTTTTTATTTTTTATTTGGATCATCTCTTTCTAACTAATGAAAGATTTAGCTGTTGACTGTTGCTCACTGGATGACTATTACTTCGGTACTAAACAATCATTGCAGGGAGATTATCTGGTGTCATGGATGATCGTGGTAAGTACATATACATCTCACCTGAGGAAATGAAGGCAGTTGCAGATTACATCAAACGGCAAGGAAGAGTCAGCATTTCACATCTTGCCAGCAAATCCAACCAGTTCATTGATTTGGAACCAAAGCCTCAGTTTGATGAACATAACTCAGATGGGATTGTTGTTGCATAAGACTTATCTAAATATAAATACCATATAGTTCTTTTGGTACTGTCATTTTGTACCCAAACCATGAATAGATGCCTGTATCTGATGCAGATCGAGCAATTGGACTTCCTTGTACTTTCAATGCTAGGAAGAAGTTCTCAATCACAAATGGTGCACAGATTATTAGGTGTTTTAGATGGAATGATGAGCATGAAAAAGATGTAGAGATCTAAGATCATGAGGGTGATTGGATAGGTTCTGAACTTATCTTTTATGTAGTGTATACTCCAATCTTATGTTGGCTTTTGAGACCTCTGTGCTCCTTTAACTTTTTTTTTTTTTTTTCATGATTGATGTTACCACATTCGTCTCAGATCTTAGTGTTTTTTTTTTTTTTTTCATTTTTAAAACCTTTATTCTTCATTGTAGTCGGCGGAACCTGTTTGGTGTTTGAATAATTGCTTATTGATGAATCTGTATGTATCATAAAGTTCTCTAATTTGATTAGATTTAAAAGCTCCAGCAGCCTCTTGGATGTCCACTAATTAACAAGGTTGGTACAAGAAGAGCGGTAATAACTAGATCCTGGGTTAGGATGTAGGGAATTTTTGAGAGATCTCAAAAGTCTTATTTTATAAATATTCTTGAAGTGAAATTCTCCTCTCGTTTTGCAGTATATAAAGATGGTAATTGTTGGCCAGATGGTAGTAACCCAAGAGGAGGTGAATTGGGTTCTTTAAAAAATTTAACCTTTTAAAAATTATTAGCTTTAAGATAAATAAAATTAAATATAATACAAATATAAAGCACAAAAAGATAGAGATAGAGATTTAAGGCTACGATTCAACCCTTGATATATGCGTGCGTGTGTGTGTATATATATATATCTTGAAAATAAACACGTGCATGCTACGACGTGAAGGGAATTCGTGACCGTTGCCTCCTCCCTCCATTCCGTCAAACCTAGCGGAGGACATTCAACCGACTTTGTCTTCCTCCTCCCAGCTGTCAACCCAAGCAATGGGTGCCTGAAAACACTCAAATACTTCCCAAGAAAAATCTCACAAAACAAGGAACCAATTTTACCTCCATCCAACGAGACTCATGCTTCAAAATCCAATTCTTCAATAAGTTCGATCCATCACCCCTGGTTAAACGGAGGCCAAAACTCGGCATGCATCAATGCCGCCGAGATCGAGCCCGCCTCTTCGAGGTCTTCTTCTTCGTCTCCTTCTTGAACTCTCCCGGCATACGAGCGCAGGACGAAAGCAATGATGCACAGATAATTAATAGCCGGATCATCAGCTGCAGACAAGTGCAATGGAGTCTTCCTCACCTAGTACTCCTTCATCTCACGCACCAAGGAGTACCCTCACGTTAAGAACTCATCAGCTCAGTCCTACGCCTTCATGTCCACCGCCACCTTATTGAACACAATGACGGAAGACCTCAACGCATGGAGGATGTTCATCGGATTTCAGCATGATGAGATCTTGGTGTCGGTGTTGTCTGGGGCGGTGATCACAAGTGGAACGGACTACCCGGCCCATGTCGGAAATGGCACGACTTTGGCAGGGTTTCCGCAGTCGGACTCGGATCTTTTGAATGCAATCGATACGTACGGCCGGAGACATGACCCAGATTCAGGTGAAGGTCGACTTGACCGGGACGCATTCGGGGTGAAGCCGCCGGCAATCCCGATGCCAAAGACGATTAAATTGGAAATGATGGGTTTAAATGCCCTGCATCCTCTCGCCATGGTAGGCATCAGACTCTTTTTCTCCAACAAGAAGCTAGGATGTGCGTGCGTGCATGCATGCATGCATGCATACAAATTAACATACATGTAATTGGCATTACGGTTGGTGATGATCAATGGAGTAGAAGAATTCTTTACATGACATATTGATACTTGATGCGTGGTATACCATTTATTCTTTCAGAGGCATTCAAAAAATTTGAAAGCCATTTAGTAGATTTGGGAGCAGGAAGGAAGGAAGGTCAATTAATTAACATCCCTTGTTTTCGAAGTTAATAGATGTGCTGGAATGGCAGCTGTAATAATGATAACAAGGAAAATTTTTATGGGTTGTGCATTCAGTTGTAGCTATATATCCTGTTAGAAAAACATCTCAATCCATATGAAGTGATGATTTCGAAATATATTACTATGAATTCCGATTAAATAGGAAAGGAATTAAGTTTTTTTCCCCTTGAGATGAAAATCATGTGTGTTTGCCAATTTTTTATTTTTGCGAGTAAGCAATCTAATTCAAACAAGCTTTGCTCTTTGTACTTTCTACTTAATTAAAATCCAAAAAACGTAACCCTCGCCTTGTATGAATTTGAATGCCAATAACCTGAAATTTTACACACGTTACAAATAAATTAAGGAAGCTTTTTGGTAGCCAACATGCCTCATATGACATTGCCTGAATAAAAATAATGGAGAAGAGTTTGACTGAAAATACTGAGCAAGAATATCTTCTCCCCTTATCAGACATTGCCATCTATTGGAATTACTCTTGCAATGAGGCATTCTTAGCACGCTTGAAAGCTTAATATATATTTCTCAAATTAATAATTAAGAAGTTACAGCAAAGATAATTCATAGCTAGTAAGAATGGGATCGATATCATAAGAACTCAATGGAATTTGCTACTTGTGCTGCAGGGAGCCAAATGCATGTATGTATGTTGTGTCAAAGATCCCAGACTCAAGGAGAACAAGACCGACGCCACCAAGCTCCTTCCCCTCCAGAAATTAAGGTGACCTCCTCATCTTCTACGACGTCATCCAGGCCCTCTGGAAACAACTACCTCGCCCAAGTGACCATCGAGAACAACACCACCATCGGCCGACTCGACAACTGGAACCTCACATGGGAGTGGAAGCGAGGAGAATTCATCAACAGCATGAAGGGAGCCTACACTTTCAGAGAAAAGACTCAACTGACTGCATTTATGGAGAAGCCGGCAACTACTACCAGAACTTCGATTTCTCACAGGTCATGAACTGCGAGAAGAAGCCCATCATCACAGACCTCCCTCCTGACAGAGCCAAAGACAACACCGTTGGAAACATCCATGATTGTTGTAAGAATGGCACCCTCCTTCCACCCATCATGGATCCCAGGCCCAGCCAGTCCAATAAGGCTGTCTTCCGGCTCCAAGTATTTAATTAAGATTCCACCAGACCTTAACCGAACCGCCTTACATCCTCCTCCTCAGAACTTCAAGATCAGTGGCTTCCTCAATCCGAACTACGCCTGCGGTCCACCGATCAGAGTTCGGCCGTCGAATTTGTTTTCTTTATTTTGATTGGATAGTTCCAAATAATGAGCGAGGGTCTGTTTGTATCCCTATATGATCAGGCAAGAAAACCTTTTCTTTTTATCAAAGCATCTAAGATAACGACTTAACAAGTAATTTAATCGTTGTCTTTTATGAAGTTTTGTCTCCTTGATCCATTTAAGGAGAAGTTGGCATGTGCTGCCGACTTTATACAATGGCCTCTAATGAGGTTGATTTTTACCAACATCTAAGAAGAGGACAAAAGGCAACTGAAGCCATCTCGGCTAGAAAGGGCTAGCACATTGAATAAGTCAGTGCATACCCAGCCCTAAATAATGGACGTCTATGAGGGGTCCGATGCGGAAAAGAAACCAAAGTCACCACAAAGTCCTCTAATTAGGATTCCTCGTACAGGTACATAAAACAAATAGTTTTGACTCAAACCAAGAGAATCCTCTCTCCATTTTTTTCATGTCTTTCAAAAATCCTAGGGCGAGCATCATTTGAGTCGCCACCAAATACTCTCCACTGATTTGAGTCTTAAGGAATCCTCCATTGGGATAATTTTCAATCATAATCCTCTTTTCTCACTCTTCTTTTGCCTTGTAGGCTTTATCATTTGTATTATAGATTTCCTCATTTCCTAATTCTATCACTGATATCAATTCTTGTTATTACTTGAAACATCATCTAATCAAGAAAGCATTAGATTGGCACTATTTATTAAAAATAAAATAGAAGCCATGTTACCTATGATCAATAGAAAGGCTCCCAACAGATGCAACCGCATTATATAGACTGGATCTAAGACTAGATCTCTATCTCCTTTGGAAACAATCATGATTATTTAATTCAAGGAATTGTGATAGTAGGTTCGAACTCTAATTCAAAACTTGATTCTCTAATAAGTGAAATCGGTGCAGCTAGCACCGCTATAATAAAACAACCAAGAGATAGATCCTTCGGGAACCAAAAGAATCTGAAGAAAATAAACACAAGGAACAATGGATGGAGCCAGTGTGAGTCCTCAATCACCTCTAGAAAGATTGGGCTATAGGATCTTGATTTGAGAAGATAGCTCGATAATATAAACGATTGCCTCAACTTCATGATGAAGAAAGTTTAAATTAAATAAATCAAATCTTCTAGATGACCTCAAATAAAAGAGGGATTTTCTCTTTTAAGAGGAGATTATGAAAGATGCAATGTTGCAAATGGAGCAATGCGATAGCTTGGGTGACCCTAAAGACCATCTAGAGACTTATATTGGAGAAGGCTTTGTATCCAAAGGCCTATTCAAACTTGACGTTCTTCCGAAAAATTTGAATAAAGTTCAAAGATTTCAATCTTGAATATTGTAATGTTTGGTATTATAGGTTTGGTTATATGAACTTTGATTAAATTTGCCGCATGGCTTACATAAATTTTATTTTTAAAGTGCATGTTGATAAAAAAATTAAGTGTGAAATATGTGTCCAAGTTAAGAGTGCAAAAAAACTTTGCTAGTTTGTCATTAGAAGTTCAAATCTTCCTCATCTAATCTATAGTAATATATGAGACTCTTTTAAATTCTAACTCAGAAAGAAAATTATTATTTTATATCATTCATAGTTGATTCTCTCTGTTGGCCCAGATGACAACCCAAGAGGGGGGGTGAATTGGATTCTTTAAAAAATTAGCCTTTTAAAATAGTTGCTTAAGAAGAATGAAGGCAAATGTAATGTAAATA